>JBAMIB010085891.1:0-14662 GCA_037177415.1 Kaempferia rotunda
GATTAAGGACAACAATGTAATCATTCAGTGTTGACCGCTCTTTCCACGCTGCTGGCTCCTGTTTCCTCGCTCAGCCTTTCCCACGCTTCCCCCTTTCAACTGTAAACCCTCATCATGATATATCTGTTCTGACATATATACCAATCTATGCAAGTTGAAATCTCATCTCATCTCTTTTCTTCTCTTCTCATCAGTAGTCAGAGTTTAAAAAAAGCTCAAGCTCCTCTTCCATGGGGCCTGCCATATCATTGTCTCAGGGTCAATATCTTGTCATATAGAAAATTATTGCTTTTGTGCTGTGCATGGTCATGGATAATGTTGATGGACAGTCTCATTTTACAAAGTCTAGGGAAACTTTTATGGTGTGTTTTGTTCATGAAAATTGATACAGGGGACTATGCTCCCCTTCCATCCCAATAGATTCGAAGATCTCTGAGACCTCATAATCCATTACTTGAAAAAATACATCATCCTAAAAGTTTTACTTGAAAAAAAAATTATTCAATAACAAAGGATGTCGTCCCAAAAATAACTAAAAAGATGTTTGTATAAACATACTTGGACTCATGATAGGTAAAACTGTCAAAAAAAAAAAATATATCAAAAATAGTATTAATGCTACCATGCATATTCAATGAATTATCCATTAAACTATTGTGTTAATATTAGATTGTTATAGGGTCTAACTGTAACGTATTAGCAATGACCGCTACATCTCCAGAACTTGGATGTAGTGTTTAAATATGTAAGAGTTTGCGTTGCGGGGTCTGATTGTAATGTATCGGTAAGGACCGCTACATCTCCAGCCATGACACTTGCACATTTAGATGCTATAATGTACTACCAAGACAATTAGTTGTCAAAGGTATTTATCCTAAATTGGATCCTTTAGATTCAACGTCAACTATGTTCAGGGGTGGATTTACATGTGGACCAGGGGGGACCATGACCCCCCAGTCCACGTGTAAACATATACATATATATTAATTATATATACTAGTTATTTATAAATCAATTTATTAAAAAGGGGATATGGTATCAAATTCCAAATTCTTCCAAAACTTCAAATGAGTCGGCGTGCTTAGGCGGCGTCACGACCCGGCGAGCGGCGGCAGGGAACACTCGCTCCGGTGGGGAAGTCTTGGGCGAAACTCGCGACGGTCGACGAGAAATATTCTTGATCCCGATTCGAGAGAAAGGTGCAATTTCTCTTCTCCTTAGCCCTTACTCCTTAGGATTTAGAAACCCTTAATACCGAGAAAAAAAAAGGGGGGAAATTTTATTTTGTTGTTTCTATGTTTGTTTCTTTACCCTACCTTCCCTTTCTTGTTTCCTGATCATTCGGCTAAATTATATCTATAGAACTTTGGATTTTTTTTTGTTTGGTAATTGGTATATAACTTTGTATCAGGCCTAATTAAACCTTAGCTAAGCCTTGAAAGGTAAAAGACAAATATTCTAAGTGATGCACAACTTAATGGCCACATAGGTTCAGCCTGTATTATATAATAACCTTGATTCTGGACTGCACAAGAGATGTCCGCTTGGCATTGTAGGGAAGCTTATCGATGAAAGTTTACACAAAACAATACATAAATGTTAAATCAAGATGGAAAGATGACCTTTATAGTTCCTAAATAGTTGAAATTGGAATTGTTGATTTAATAGTTAATGATCATAAAATGATAAAAAAAAAAACTTGGTGTTTTTGTTTATGTTTTTGTTATTGTGGTTGTTATTATTCACTTTTTTATAACTGACTTAAAGTTTGGAATTGTTTAGCCGTTGTTGGATGTTTGAGATTTTAGTATCTGAGTTTAAACAAGTTATTAAATGTTTCCGTCACTAATTTAGCGACAAAATTAAATTTTTGTCGTTAAATACCTTGGCGATCTTAAAATTTGTGATTGATAATTTTGATCATTAGTTGTGTGTTTTTTTTTAATCTACGGCCCCTCCAAATTTGAAATTCTAGATCCGCCCATGCATGGAGGGCCTGTAATTCCATCAACCGCAGAAATAGAGAAAATTTATCAGGATAAATAAAAAAATACATGAATGAGAAAGTGCGCCTATAATTCTATCCATTGCAAAAATTTATCGAGTTTTTTATTTTAGTTTTATTTAATGCTTCTTTTGCTCTTCCATAAACTTCGTATTAGTAACTGTAATATAAAAAGGTGAATTTTAGTTTTCTTTTAAAATTCAAGTTTTAATTAGAAGAATCGTAATGTTAATAAATTTAGATTTTATAACATTAAGTTTGGATTTACTTTATCATACATAATTAAATTTGAAAATTTCTTAAATTTTATGGTATAAAATCAGATTTTTCAATCAGTGCAGAAGGAAGTATTAAAATTTTCAAATTCAACAAAAATTACCTTAGTGTTAATAAAATTTGGAATCGAGATATTTATAAATAACTGAAATTCTAAATTCAAAATTTATAAAATTTTAATATATGAATTTACACAAAAATATATATAAAAATTAACATTTGACTATAAATGGATGTGTTAAAAAATGTCTTGGAGTGTAAATAAAAATCAACCAATACTTATTTTGCATAAAACCTTATTTTGATTTTTTGCCAACAATGGTCACACCGAAACACTCAAATGTTTTTATATTCTCAACATCAGGTTAATGATATAAAAATTTATTAAAACATCTAGAGCTCTAAATAATTTTTTTTTAAAAATTAAATTCATAATATGCAATTATTAATGCAATTCGCTTGCCGAGCGTCCCCGTCAATTCATACCTAAGTCAACACGGATGAAATAAATCATACGTGACTACTAGCCATTAATATAATAACCAACCAGAATATTAAATGGGCAGACCAAAGAGACCAGATAGACTTATCAGTAAGGGCAAAAATAAATAAAAAGGTATATGGTCGTTGAAAGGATATTCTCCCTAAAAAGAAATCAAAACTTGAAAAATTTATTAGAGTGCACGTTTGATTTGCATTTTTTTTTATTTTTTAAAAATTATATATATTTTTTTAAAACTATATATATATTTTTTAAAAATAATATTTAATTTATATTTTTATATCTGTATTTAAAAAAAAAGAGATAGTATTTTCAAAAAAAAATAGAGAATGTCTAAAATTATTTTTTTTTATTTTTTCAGAAAATATATATTTTCTAAAAAAAAATAAGGATAATCAAAGGCACCTTAGTTAATCATTTATTAGCAAAAATAAAAAAAAAATACAAAGACAAGAAAAAAATAATAGTAGTTTTATTTTATTTATTTATTTTTGTAATCTATAGATATCTAAATATCTAACTTTTTCAAACCGATTAATCATAAAGGTGATTAATCTTGTAGAAATATTTCATTGACCAAAAAATAAATTAGGAAGCACTCAAGTAGACTCATCTAGCCAACCAATTTTTTTTATAGATTTGCCGCCACACTAAAAAGATTTCTACAATACACCACAGTTCAAATTTAAATTTTAAATATCTAATTAATCATTTAGAGGACATAATTGTTGCACCATAGCCTCAAAAACAATACTAACTTGATCTTTTACCTCTACCATTATGATCAATCGTTAATCATAATAAAAAGGAACATTTACTATTTATACAACATAGGGATCACAAATTAAGAGAATTTGCACTTACCCTATCTGTTGCTAGACACTTGTTATATTATTTATTTTGAAAATACCCTTTCATAGCCGAGTAGTTAATACAGATACAAAATACTTACTACAACTGTATAACTATCTAAATAGCTAGTACAGTTATTTTAAAATGATTCGACTTAAATTATTTGGATGAAATTTAAATAATTTTAATTAAATTAATAAAAACATATTTTAATATAATAATACTCTATATGGAATAATTTTGATTAAAAATAGAATACTTTTTTTTTACATTCAACTACTACGACTTTGAAATAAAAAATATTGTTTTAATATTAAATATATGATGGAGTATCTTTTTTATTTTTCATTTTAAAAATAAACCTTTTCATGATTTATATAATTTGGACGTCCTATTTTTGTCCATAAATCAATTGATCCAAATATAAATATTCAATCACATCAAAAATGATAAAAATACATCTTCGAACTTGTAACATTGATAAAACTGAAAAGTAACTTACTGTAGAAACATCTACAAAAAGAAAATTACCTTCAAAAGTTTACTGCATTCGAAAGCACAAAAAATAATTACGTAAAATTCTGTCTTAATTGAAATGTGTTCATTTAGCATTAAAATCAACTTGTTCCTAAAAAATTAAACCAAATCAAAGAGTGTTTATGAGTACAGATGAAGCCTTGCTATTCAGTATTGAAATACAACGAGGTTTAACCAAATCAGAAATGGCAGTCAACCTCACATGAAGGGAAACGTAAACAAAACTTATGAAGATTTTACAAATGAACCGTAATACTTACAATGACCCCATCAGCAAGGCTGTGGCAGTAAACACACTTCTATTTGTCATGGATACTGATCGTGTGCATTAAACATTGCCCGATAAACCATGTCGATGAAATTATCATTCTATAAGAACAATATGTTAGTCAACAAATTGCTTCTGTAAAAAGTGGAAGGCCAAAAGCATTATGATGCAGGTCTTCAAGCTAGAATTGCAATAAAATCATGAGTAACAGAAAATATCATTAGGGTGCGTGGGACATTGGGAGAAGTTGGAAATTTTCTACATTGTCAGTTTGAATTATATGTTCTAGAAGACCACAAGTCGAGATGAGCAGATATAGGCAGTAATCATTCAACAGAAAACTTAAAAGGAACCCACAAAGTATCTGAAATTATGATAGATAGATGGATGGAAGGAGCCAAGAAGTGAAGAGTTCTACCTGCACAAGCCTTAAGAGTGCGTCACCAACGTGGTCTCTGGTAATGTGCAGGCCATAGTTTGGGGCAGGAGTTAGAGAGGCAAATGGAGTAGGCGGTGGAAATGATAATGGAGCAGTTCTTGGTTGTTGGACAGCCACTCGAGGATAGACTGGAAGAACATCCATCACGGAAGATGATATAGGTGGATTCACCAATATTGAAGATGGTGCCGCTGAAAAGAAGGAAGGTTTCACAAGTTTTGTAGTAAGGTTGATGTTGCCAACACTAGATTCATGTGAACCTCTACGGACTATTAGAGGGATGGAGGATGTTGGGAGAATAGGGGCAGGCTGAGTGGATGAGTGTGTGGTTTGTATGTTATTCAATACTGGAATTGCCGTAGGGACAAGTGGGGCTTGCCCTGCAATTGTTGTATTTCCAACTTTCGTAGCAGCCTGCAAAACAAAATCAAATCCCCTTGCATTCTTAAATAAAAAGGAAGATTAACTTTTTGAAATAAGCAGTTAAGCAATTTGATAATCCCTATGGTTTGCATAACAGAAGATATAGTTTGATACAACAAGTAGCAGAAACATACGGTAAGAGTATGTACATTGAAGAACTTAAGGAAACTATCATTAGGAACGTCAGTAGTTGGTGGAGCGGCAGATAAACCGGGCATTGCTTCGACTTCTCCAAACTCACTGTCACAGAATTGATTAGATATAAATCATGAGGAAAAAAATTTCTTGATTCAAAATATTATACTAAAAATAAGTGTCTGAGGGTATGGATCAAGACACCACCTTGGACAACAGTATGCATAAATATACTGATTATGAAATCTAGAGTTTCAATAACCATTCTTAACTGGTTCCTTTCCTAGGATAATATTTCGTATGGCTTAAATGAATGAGTTCGAATAAGCAAGAACCAGCATTAGATGAAACATCTGGGAAATTATAAATTCTATTGATTACTTGCACCCGATGAATATACCAAGTTAAGTTCAATAAAATTTGCTCTAGATAATTGAGAAAAATACTGGCATCAGAAAGCACGTAAAATTGACAATAAAATCCCATCCCACATCTTAAAACAGTCACAAAAGCATATGACAGAAAATTAATTCATAAATTACCTTTTACTTGATGCTGGTTTCATCTTTGGTTGTACTTTAGAGTAGGCATTAAGTATTCTGAACCAAGAAATAAACTTCAGTCTCAGGAATTAAAAGCTCATTTAAGAAGCAGAGTTGCACTTGATGTGATGCAAGTAAAAAAGAAAGCCTATAAATAATTACATGATTGTGGCATCTAAGTAACCCAAAACAAAAATATTTTAACCAAAGGATCAGAAAATCTATCGCATATGGAAAACAAAAGTAGCCTCATATGCAGTAATGAATTATATATTAAGGTGAGAAAAATATGCACATCATGATCACGGTTCCTGTGACAGTTATGAAAATCAGCACACAATTTGTGAACAGCCCAAATGCCTTTAGCGTACAAAGACAGGCTTTAAAGAGCCAGTTCAGTTTGTGTGCTACCACTATCATTTTTAGGAAAAGATTTTGAGAGAGCAGATTACTCACTCAATGTTATATATTTAAACTAATGGAGCTTACAAAAGTTGGTGGTCTTACAAACTAACTTGGTTTGATGTGTCCAGCAATAGGTTTAAGTTAAATTTTGCCCATGATTTGGTGTAACGTTTAATGCGCAAGGACCTGGCATGGTTCACAAGGAGCTCACAAAGTTGTTTTGACTCGATGGGGTTAAGCTGGTCTTTGCTCAATGACTTGGAAGCTTCGAAAGAAATTTGGAACTTTCGAGATGCATAAAGGACACTCAAGGCTATGAAACATTGAGCGGCTGTGGATGCAATCATGGAAATTGTATGTTTGATGGCTCAGAAGCCTCAAAGAAAGTTGGAACTTTAGAGATGCTTAAAAGGGCACTCAAGGTTATGAAATATTAAGTGGTTGCGGATGCAATCATGGAAATCGTATGTTTGATGGCTTAGTGGCCTGATACGAGGTGGACTCACAGGTGTGGAGTATTGGATGGCATGTAGCCCGCTCGAGGAGTTTCGTACATGCGATAAACCAGAAGCTTAACAGAAGGTAAGCTCTAGGGCAGTTCAAGTTGTGGTTTACTAACATAGCTTAGTCTCAAGACTTTGTGTAGGCTTAGATTGGGTGCAAGTCGAGTGAAAGAGGGGTCATCGACTCAATTCAATGGATTAAATTGGATCATGATAGCACATAGGGAAGTTGACTAACTGTGAGAGTTGGGTGAACAAAATATTTATATTCAAAAAACAATCAATTGGATTTTCTTCCAGTCAATTAGAGGCTAACCAATCAACTAAAGAAGGAATTTCAATCAACCAAAGGAGGAATCCTAGTTGACTTGCGATATAGCCATTGTGCATTCAAGGGTAACATTTGTTCATCTAGAAGGCACTTCAAGACGACTGAAGGCACTTCAAGTCAATGGAGGTAGCTTTGAGCTTGGAAAGCTTGCATGAAATTATTCTTAACACTCCTTGAAGCAAGTGCTAACATTGCTCAAGTTTCTATAGACTTGGATTAATGGTAAACTTCCCTTACGCTAGTCATTTCATTGTATTTGAGAAGAGTGATTCTTATACACATCCCAAGACTGAGATTGTAAGAATTTGCCCCCAATATCTCTTTTGGTTCTAGTGGAAAATTCTGAGGAGACGCACAGGGCATGTCATAAGTCGAGGATTAGAAGTGGGGCCTCCGAACCACATTATATCAGTGTGTCAGTCTTGTGTCTGTATCTTTATTATTTTCGTTGCATACTCGTGACATGGGCAACACTCATTCGCCACTTCCCCTCTAGTTGGGCAATCCATTCTATCATCGATCCTTACAAATACATCAGCTACTGTGGGACAGAGTGACTCAGGCAGATTGTAGAATCAAGAGATTATGAACAAGAATATGACAGCTAAAGCTAGTGTAACAGATTTTGACATAGGGCAATGCAGCAGATTATGTCCCTGGACGCAAGTAATGCAGTGAAGCAGAATCTTGTGGGATTCAGCCTGTGCATGAACTGGTATTCTGATCCTCCAAGTGAGCGCTCCTATCAAAGATAATTGTGGAACACAGACACCACATACTATGAAGCCAAGCTTGTATAAAGTGTAGAGAAACCACCAATACATTTTGGTTATCCACTTCACCTTCCCCAGTTATAAGGCAACCGAGAATTCCCCTGTCCAGACCAAACCAACAGATCTGAAGATGAGCATCCATCTGATCTGACAATTTCAGCTCACGAAGAAGAGATGCTATGAATTTCTTCAAAACCCAATGTACGGTGACACAATTATTGTCGGTCAACTCAATCCTCTTGCTTCTTAACACACAACTAGTGTTTAACTCTCCATGTATCAACAACCAAGAAAAAGCCTTTTGGAGAAAAAAAAATGAGATAATCACGTGTCATAGATATCTCAGCCCCACTATGTGATAACATCATGTGTGCATCTCTACTTGGCCTGAAGAAATGGACTGCCAGATGAATCAGATTCAGTCCTACATAGGGACTGTATGCTGAAAGCTGAAAAGTCAATCCTAGTGAAGGGGAATTAAATCTAGAACCATTAGATGAACATTCTGCTCATTAAAAAGAGAGAAAAGCAATGGGATGCACCATTTGATTACTCATACCATCAAGCCACCTGCAAGACCTGCTTGCCAGAAATGAGATGTTGATGGAACAAATGTCTCAATTATGTCATACATTCTTCCAAATCTATGACCAAGTTCTACAGAGATGGTGAGTGCGAGTTCTCAACGCGTAGGGAGAAGTATGAATGATGAACCACAATGTACTAAGTGTTATTAGGAGAGGATAGGACCAACAGCATTGGCATAGGAAGACAAGTTACAGTACTGTAAATTTAGAATACTGAGATCCCCTCATGCTGTCGGTTAACTTGCTAGATCCCATCTAGCAAGGTTGCAGAATAGAGTAGCATCTCAATGGTGGTGCCAAAAAAAAAAGTCTACTAATATCACCAATCTCTGTTCTGACACAAGTACCTAGGTTGGTAGTAAATAAACTGAATAAGGATATTCAATATACCCATAAGGACACTGTCATCTAATGCCAATCACCCCTATAAAAAAACAAACTCACTGTCATTTTTTTAGACAGTGCAACAACATCGGCAAGTAATTAATCCCAATAAGAACGATTAGGTCAACCAACCTTCATTTGAAATCTCAAGTACTGAATCAACAAATTCTAGAGGGGACATTTAAAAATGTCAGCTAGAATGGAGTCCCTCAGTAATTTATCCCAATAAGCACAACTAGGTCAGCCGACCTCCAATTGAAATCCCAAGTATTGAACCCATAAATTTTGGAGGGGGCAGCTAGAATGGAGTCCCTCGGTGAAGTTGCCCAAGTCTTAACATGGATGGCTTCCTCAGATTTAGTCTAATGTGTTTGGCACAACCCAGTACATTCTCACCCCCAATAGATGTCCTGAAATAGCACTATTTTTTTTTATCAGATCCCAAGATGCTAATAAGAATTTGGTATTAAAATCAGCTTGTATCCGGATCGGAACTCGAATTTGTTAAGTCCTTAAATGACATATAGAATCTCATTCATTGTGAAAGATGAAGTTAATGTTTCAAGGGCTCATTGTGAACACTAAAAACATTGGGATTCGAAGACAAGTGGAAGGGTACAGAAGGAATACCCATTAGACAAGTGAGCGGCGGGAGTTGAATGGATGAACGTTGGCACTTTGTTGGCAATGTTGCACCTTTCCCAACTTTAGAGTCTCTAGATCTGCCAGCAATCCACACTTAGTTTGTTCCACAGCTAGAGTTAAGGACTAGCAATACAAGAAGGAACTTTTCCTTAGACACTACCATTTTCTTATGAGCACAGACCATTCTCTGAGGCTGGACCTGAACATCCAAAGCCTCTTGCACCCATGTGGATGACTAGGATCTGCAATCAATAGACTTTGACCGGACTCCTTCAACTTGGGTCAGGAAATCTGTTTGGAGTAACTTGTTATTTTCAAACCTGAAGATGCTGGGGTCTAAGGAACTGACCTCACAAGAGCAGAAAACAAGGATTGCCTCTCCTTGAGCATGCAAGTGAACCGCTTTCCTTAAAGAGGCATGTCCTACAGCTCTCAATTGGAAATCCATTCAAGCAACAAATCTTCAGTTACCCTAAGCAAATTTCCTTCTCCCCTGCATACAGCATGCAGTTAAATTGTCCACATACCATCCAAGGACTCTTGATCGGTCCTCCCAGGTACTGAATCTCAGGAAAAAAAATCCTTCTATATGATTGGATATGGAACCCATTAACTGGAGCAAAAGAGAAGATCTGTCAGGAGCAACAACTTTAAGGGACACAATGATGAAGTGTTGCCTACGGTGCTAATCCAGAACCAACCATCTGTTGGAGATGCCAATTGTCATGCCTCCAGAACAGCCTACAGGCCCACACCACCTTCCTCAAAAATGCATACAAAAGAGCCTCCTCACTTCAAAATACTGGCAGTGAAAAGGTCCTCATATTGGGCTTTTGTTTCCTGCAGCAGTAACAAATTTCATTGATGTTCTGCAACAAGATTCATGACAAGTTGACGTTTAGGGTCTATTAATGCATCTAACATCCCAGCATAAACATTTAAGATTCACAATGATTCAAACTATCATTACTCAGAAAACAAACACTATGAAGACATAGCAAAAGAACACATATTATTAGTCCAGGTCCAACTCCAACAGAACAATGTCGATGTTGGTCCTTCTATCCCAAAACACGAAGCCACCAACTCACAAACTGCTGCTATGTTTATGCCTAAGGTTGGAAGAACATCTTGGCCCCCAAGAAAGAATTTGAATAGATCCAGCGATAGGGATGCTGCTAGACAGAGTCTGAGAAGAAGCCCCTCCATCTCTTGTTTCACCCCAACTGCTTGGAGAAACAAGGAAGATCCTGAATTTGTATATAATTGCCTTCTCCAGGATCATGCTGCCCTCCTCCGCCAGGGCCAATTAGTGTGGGCTTTGCCTCACTGAGTTAATCGGAGATGCAGCATTTCCATCTTGAGAAGGATTTTGCCCCAAACCATGCTCCACTATATGGGTAAGCTGGTCTGGTAAAGGAAGTGGATCCAGAGTAGAATGCTTCAAACTCCAACCTTCAAGGTCCGAATCCAAAAAAGAGAAGGTTGAAACTTTCTTAGCAGCTGCTCCCCTCCAATCCCCGAGGTGGAAGTTGGAACCAATTGTTCACAACCTCAAAATTACATTACATCTCCTCTGCAGGTGAAGAACTCTGCTCCGTAGCATGAAAAAGGAAGTCTTATGCCAAACCAACTGTATCATTCCCTGCATACCTCATACCAGTTGTACTCTCTTCTGAATTTCCACCCACATCGGCATCAATCTGCCTTGCAAATGCCACCCTCACCAAAGATGGAGACCTTCTCAACAGAGGAAACACAGATTATGCAAACATCTAAGGAGAAAGAGTGACCTTTCATCAAATGCTTGATTTTGTGTGGGACTTTATCTAGAGAGTTGCAGAGCACTGAGAGAGCCACCAGGAGGAAGTATTCATCATTGGCGTTCATCATTGGTTGACCAATCTATTCAAGATATTTACGTTCCTGGAAATCTCAACAGTTTCACCCTATCTAGAAAATCAGCACCTCATTTGCTACCACCGCTCTCGTGTGGAGTTATTCAATCTTGCTAATTTATCCTTTAATGTACCAGTTTGATCTAGGATGGTATCATGACAGGACTGGCCATCAAAATCTTGGTTTGTGTATAAACAAATGAGAATTGATTGAAATAACTAGAACCAGAAAATCAACAAGCAACTCCAAAGATAAATTTGTTACACCATGCTGTGGCATTATGTCATTGAGTTATCATTAAAACAGTTGGATATTTCAAAGAACCCTTTTATATACTTGGCAATACCTGAAAAAAAAAACTTAGAAGTAAAAGGAATGCAAACAACCAAATACCTGCTGAAAAGATTTGCTACTGCTTCACATTCGTGCGAATCATAAAACCATATGCCATTTACTTCTTGAGAAGCATTGCAGTATAAGAGATATGGCACCTGGACTTCATATTCAAAATCTCCCAGCAGATTCTCCACTAAATTATCTTTTAATAGTGGGGAAAGAATGCAAGAACAAGATGATGAGTAGTATTAAGAAAACAAACAACTGTATAACATAAAAATCTAATTAAATTGACTATCTGACGACATTTTCCACATATACTTTGTACAGAAACAAAGAGCTTATACACAAGTTGCTTTTATATTGATTGAATCATTCTCATTAAAGCATTAAGCAAAAAATAAGAGTAAATAAGCAAATAACACAACCTTAATGTTGTCTTTCAAGAGTACAAAATTCACATGGATCATGATCAAACAGAGAAGCATTATTAATTATCACCATGTATACTAGGATTTAAGTCATGGAAACAAGCATTTTAATTGCAGAGAGCAGCAAGCCAATCCAAATTAATCTTGTAGTGAATACACTATAGAGCTATAGAGTGAATATGTTTATTTTTCAAGTGATTCATATCATCTAGTGTATCCATCCAAAATTCCATTGCAATCAAATGATCGACAATATCTAATACATCTCGTGGTGACAAAAATTTATTGTTCTAAGGTAAATCAAGATTCAGTCTATGGTTTATATTGTTGGTCAATCCTTCCTATTCACATCTTTGTTGAAAATTTTTCTTTTGTAATTCCTGGACAAAAAGAAAAGTGACTTGGACAAAATTGGGTTACTTTTCTTCTACCATTATAATATCTACAGTATGAGTGGCTTATATTGGGTATTTTTCCTTCTACCAACTAATGAATCTAGCTAAAGTTTGTATGGTTTAATGTAAACAACTTGAAATGCTAATCTCTATCAACATTCAAGTGATTACAATTGGCAATGTTCAATTTATAGTTCTGAATCAAAAAAAAAAAAACCATGAACACCGATACACTCTCAGTTACTGCCTCTGTATTCGTGTCAGATGCTGACACTCCAACAATGACAATCCGTGTGAAAACTTTTTCTAGAAACAGGCACATCAAACTTGGATCGACACCAGTGTTAGACATTCATTTTTGAGTCTGAGTAACACTAAAATGTGAAGCCACTGATAACCAATCTAGAATTTGAAACAAACCAAATATTTTTCTTAGCATCAATCACCCTTGTAAGTATCCTAACTATAATTTTGAAGCCCTAAAACCAACAAATTATATCTAAATTTGTTACTCTCTCTCTCTCATTAACTGTAATGCTGTATAATGATTCAGTTTAACGGAGGAAAATGACCACTCAGCTCACACATAGCTAATAACAAGAATATATGGGACACGGGCATGGAACAGCCACTCTTCTTCTGCTCCAATTTCAAATTATCTCAATTGGTCAATTAAACAACTATAAAAATTCAAATCTTTTACAAGCCGAAGTAGAGTTAGCTATAGAAAAAACACATATAAGGCACTACATAGATTCCATTAATAGGATCACTGTGGTACCTGCATTACAACGATTCATGACAATGAACTGGAATCTAGGCTGTGTATTCCTGCAACCCAAAAGTTTCGGGTATCAACAAATCAAAAAGGAACCAGTTCCGAAACACAGGAAACAAAAGGGGGATCCGGAAGCCAGCACCAATGCGGATGCTTATATAAGAGAACGAATCGGCACTGCTTTTCGACTCAAAACTCCCGATATCCATAGGCACTCTGATCATAAGAAAGTAGGGCAAGAAACGTACCTCATTACAACGAACAGTGATCCCTCAACCTCCTTTCGGCTCTGAAATGAAGGGGGGAAATCACTAATCAGACGGCAGAAACCAAACAGAACTCACAAAAAACACATACAAAAAAAAAGGGGATCCAAAGGGCGAACGAATTAACCCATTGGTTGATCTCGACGCTGAACGCGTACAAGGCGACATGTGTGGCAGTCAACAGGATGTCCTCAACGAAGGCGTCGGCGCGCTGGAGGACAGTGAGATTGAGCGCTTTGGTGCTCTGTTGATCCAGATTGGGCACCGGCTTCCTGCTCGGCACCATCTTCCACGCCCCACCGGAGCCCCAACCCCGATCCGAATACGAGTTCGGTGGGTACGCAGCGAAAAACGAGAAAGAAGCGGAGAGCGCACCGAGTTTTATAAACGAGTACGAGGTTGCTTTGCTCCGGTCCAATTTACAAGATTCGAAAAAAGAACATAATCAGTTTAAAAAAATCAATATGCCCCTGGATTTATCAAAATGTGTTTTTCCGCCTTCCAAGACTTTGAAACTAAATTTCTCCCCCTGGGGCTGTTTACCTGCCTCGACGGAAAGAAATTGGTGGGAAGGCAAAGGGCAAATGAAAAGGGGGGAAGGACATACAGAGGGATAATTCTTTGACCGTTCCTTTTCGTTCGAGTAAACACGTTCTTAATTAATAGATTGCTGTTTAAAATTCTTTGAAAATCCAATTTTATCGAAAACTATCGAAAATCGATGTAAATAAAGCCAATACAAAAATGATCAATTGTGCCAAAAAAAAATCATTTTATTACTGTACAAGTGACAAAGTATCCACGTAAGGTTTCTTATCATATATCTAAAATTTATAATAAATCATCCACTTTATTAAATTTAGATAATCACTTTTCACTATATATACTACATCAGCTATTATAGATTTTCTATTATCTTTATTTTTTTATTATTTTCTTCTTTCTCTTCT
>JBAMIB010085996.1:0-14657 GCA_037177415.1 Kaempferia rotunda
AAGATTTATCTGTATTTGTGTAAATGATCTTAATATTCCTTTGAGGTCAGAGTCCATGAATTATAATAGCATAAGTTAGCGAATCTGTAATTTGATTATGAGAGTGTTTGAACAGATTATTTGTTGTATTGTTACTATTGTTTTTTCCCCTCATCTTGAAGATTTTATTATCTTAATTATTCAATATGGTGTTCTGAAGATTGTGAATGCCGTGAATGATGGAAAACTAGTGCCAGAAGAGATTATATTGGGGATATTATCAAAAAGACTTGAGGATGGATACCAGAGGGGTGATTCTGGATTCATTCTCGATGGAATCCCTCGAACAAGGACGCAAGCTGTAAGTCAAAGTTGCTTTGGTCTTACATTTCCTTAAGTTTTTTTTTTATTGCCTTTGATTTTGTCTCCTTTTGTTTATGGATAATCTGCTACATTTTGCCACTTTATGGGGGTTTATACATGGATGTATGGAAATATACACTTTATTTATTATACAATAGGTTAATGTGAAAAGGTAGGTTTTCTTTCTTGTTTTAGTATATTTTTAAATTTCTTGATTTTAAGTTGCCTGCACTATGATTTTTTCTTCATTCCAAATTGTTTCCAAGTTTAGTTATGGTATGTGTTTTTGTTTCTGGTAGAACTCAAGACTGACAGTTTATGTATTCATGTGGTACTTTCTTGTAATACATCATTACAGTATTTCTCTGTTTTTTTGCAGGAGATCCTTGATCAAATAGCTGATATTGATCTGGTAGTAAACTTAAAATGTGTTCAAGATTGCTTTGTGAAGAAACACTTTGGTGCTGATATTTGTTCACACTGTGGGAAGACATCTGATGCTATCAAATTGGAATCAACACGCAAAAATCCATGCTTGGATACATGTACATGCCATGTTCAACTTAACTCATCTTCTGCAGTAGATATGAATAATCACAGAATGGAGAAATCTCTTGTCTACACCCAGCAGGTATTTCCAAATTTTTCTTAAACATTAAGAGGTGGATCTGTCTTGTTCCTACCATAACTCAGAGTTCTATGCCACTTTTATTTATTTATTTGTGTTAATCTGCGTGTGAACTTTGATGCTTGGGGATGAGTTGGCAATTTGTTTAAAATTTCCTCAATTTTTTTTTTTTTTGTCTCAAGGCATCCCTTTAGGGAGAATTATTGGATATCCATTCATCGATGATTCTAAGCTAGATTTTCACGTTAGGACTTTTAAAACTGAACGTGTTGTCAAAACAGATAATAGTGGAATCATATTTTAATTACTTTCACTTAGGATGAGTTTCTTGATGGTGATGCCATATGATGCATCTTTCATGAAAACATCCCTTGTGTTTTCTTCATCAGTCCTATCTGTTTAATGACCAATATAATATAATGGTAAATTTCACCTCAAACAAATACCATCAAATTGTTATGAAGCAAAATTGGTTTTATTAGATTAGTTTATGACTTTCATAGAGCCTATCTGTTTGATAGTTGAATAATGTGTGGTTTGTGCATGCTTTTAGTACTACAGTATGGTCTTTGAATGTGTAATTCTTGACGGTTTCAAAAACTTGGAACTGGTATTTTTTTTGGAATCCTTACCTTCTTGATAGCTTCACACATTATTTTCTGAACATTCATCATCTTAAACAGATCCATCTGTTGGAGGACTACTATAGGAAGCAGAAGAAACTTTTGGATGTCCAAGTGATTGGTAGCCCAGGCCAAACCTGGCAGGGGCTTTTGGCTGCACTAAATCTGCAGCATATGGACACTGCCTCTCCTTCCCAGAAGCTCACAGTATGAACTTACCACCAAAAAGATATAATAACACTAAGATTCATAGTGGCATGGTTTTTAGCAAAAGTTTGAGTCTCTATTGTGTAACGATGCAGTTTTGTAGATGCATGCATTGTAATGTGACCCGAGAAATGTAGTTTCGGTCGAGAAAGCCAGACTTTCTTATTTTCTCTTGTTCGATACGGTATTGTCCTTATCTTTGTGGTGCCTACGGCTGTTACTAACTGAAAATGTGGAGGTAATGACATTGGCTGAAACTTCTGTGTCTTAGTTTTTGTAGGAAGCTGAAACTATTATCGTCTATCACTTTATGAACATGTATTGTAAATGATAAATTTACAGTTTTTTAACAAAATTTTCTCGACTAAATTAATCGCAACAAGCAAACTTCAGCCTCATGTTTTCTTGAAGATTTACAATCTTTTTTCCAAGCAATTTAGGGGAATTAAATTCCATAAAACAACATGAAAGGGGTTTATATATACGTTATTATCTCCACCCTAGTTAAACAAACAGGATGGCTCAAGTTACGGGATTAACAATATTATTAGCTGAATCCATGTACCTCCTCCACTTCATTATGTCTTTTATGACCTACCTACCTTCTCTCTAAATTAATAGCCATATTTGCTGGTCTCCCTCCTTTTAATTCCATGTACAGATCTAAGCATCAGCAGGGAACCTTAAACTGGAAATTGCGAATCATGCGAGGTGGCATAAAGTGAAGACCAGAACAATTAAACTTTGATATCTTCCCCTCCATTGAAATCAGATCATGGAATGCACATGTGCTGCTCTTATATGAGGTGAGTAAGATTTATGATATCCTCAGAATCTTTGGTCTTTGTCACCCAAGCATAGATATTCATATCCCTCATCTTTAAAGGAATATAATTATATTGTTCTAGTTTGTCAGATTTTGCTTAACAATAGAATTTTAGCACTAGATTTCCATGTCTGTGAGGTGGAATGCTTAGGTGTACGAAGGTGACTTGACCAACCAAACAAAATCTAAGAATTCTCCATGGCACAATTATGATTTTTCTCCTTCAGTAGGAGGACCATCTGCTATATATATAATTACATAAATGTAGATTCTCTCTGATCGATACACACTATCTCCCAGATTTAATTTCCTTCATCCCATATCCAATCTTTTTTTCCCATCTCTTGTTGCAATTTCCCATTTGCAAGGTATGCTTGATGAAAGAGAAATCAGACTTCACACTTCCTTCTTCTGTTTCCTTAAATTTCCGTTGTCTTTTCTACTGTAACCTGTTAAGATTATGAAGAATCTAACGTTAAAACCTCACACTATTCTTCTAGTTTTTTATCTGACTTTCTTGTTTGCTATGTTACTGTTAAATCTCATTATGTTGTCTTCATATCTGTGTGTTTGATTTCTGAAATGGACCGGCTTTTTAACAGTATTAACATGGCATCGTGAATTAATTTCTAGTGTCCGACAGGATCAGCATAAAATGGATCGACGACTTCTTGGAAATGGAGAACAAGTGGAAAATAGAGTGGTGCAGAGGTTCCAGAGGAGCTTTGTGCAAGTGCAGAGCCTCTTGGACCAGAACAGGCTGCTCATCAATGAGATCAACCAGAACCATGAGTCGAAGATCCCCGGAAACCTCAGCCGCAATGTGGGATTGATCAGGGAGCTCAACGACAACATCCGCCGTGTCGTCGACGTCTACTCCGAGCTCTCCCTCTCCTTCGGCGCCAGGCCAACGGAGGCTTCTCCTGCAGACAACTCACAATTCAAGCTCGGCCACAAGAGACTTAGGCCTGGTCAATGATCAGCAATTAGCTGATTAATCATCGAAATCCTCTAATAATTGCTGTTGCTTCTACTCCTTGCTCATGCTATGAATCAATGTCCTACTTCCATAACTGAAGAATTAAAAAAAACAATAACAACAACAACTTCAGCTATTTTTTTTTCTTTTATTTTTTTTAATACCAGACTTGTAGTTGATCAAAAATTCAAAACATAAGATGAGGAATCTTAGTTTGTAGCAAAAGCAGGCTACTGGGGAAGACAGAGATCTAAGAAAAGTGGTGTCGCAGAAGAAGACAAGCAACATAAAAGCTTCCTTTCGATGGTGGAAGTTACAGGCTTACAGCAGACCTTGTCATCTCTATCTGAGTTATTTACTTAATTTTAATTGATTTCTTAGAATATGTTTACTAATCACAAATTATAAAACTACCTCAGTCACATATTTTGGATGAATTGTTGATTCCTCATTTAGGTGAAGTCTTCATCAACTTTAAGAGAATCATTGAGTTCCTTCAGAAGAAAAAGAGAGGCATTTTTCCAATTCTATTCCACAGTTACAGAAAAAATCAGCTAAACCACCAGAGTACAAGAATCAAGAGCCAAATTATCCTTGGCTTCCTCTCAATTCGATGCACTGTACTGTCTGTTTCATGAAGTTACCACTTGAAGCTAAGATTAATAAATATTGAAGTAGAATTTTTCTTTTCGATGCAAGCACACATGCTAGTACAGACTGCAACTGTTATCAGTATCAAGAGAAATATTTGATTCCATTTCTATAAGAGAGAGTTGCTATGTATTTGATATAATTAGATAGACTTGTACAAGAGAAGTTTAGTGGTTATGTATCAGCAAAGAAATGATAGACTCTGGCATTGTGTATGATCAAGCGCACAGCAGCAGCTGTCGTTAAAATCGCCAGAAGCAAAAACAAAATGATGTTGGCCCAATGCCAAGCCTTCTCTTCTCTTTTAGCAGATTTTGCTCTAACCTGCGACATGAAATTAAATTTCTTCAGAATTCATATCATGAGAAAAGAAAATCTAACAATTAATCTGATCATCTACGTACCTTGAGGAAAACCATGCTGGGGAACACAAAAGTAAGCGGGAAAAGCGTAAAAGACCCAAAGAGGTTCACAAAATCCCCCATGAAGGGAAACATAGCAGTGACAAATGTGTTTAGCCCAAAGACTAATGCTCGCAAAAGGAACCGCAGTTGGAGGTTGGTTCTGGAGAACATCCCTTCATCTAGCTTTTGGAATTTGGTGTCGAGAGCCTCATGAATCGGTGCGCAAAACATCTGCAATCGTCGATGCATTAGCAATGATCACAAACAGTAAATGTGGAGATAGACACAGGGGATGTAGTTGTCCACGTGTAGCTAAAGAAAATCATCAAAAAAAAAAAAAAAAAGTGACGTGTTGTTCCTTAAAAATCCTCTAAATCCTACGCACCAATTAACAACTTGAAAAAGAAGTCAGCAACCAACCTAGGGAACATGGAAGGTTACTGACTCCTTTTTCAAGTTGTTCGTTGGTGCGTACGATTTGGAGGATTTTCGAGGAACAACACACCTTTTTTTTTATGATTTTCTTAGGCTACACGTGAACAGCTGTATCTCCGATGTTCATCTCCACGTTTACAGACAGTATCAGTGTGAATTGAGTCCTATGGATGAGAACTTACATGCTGAGAAACTATACTTTGCAAAAAGGCTGTTAAATTGATTAGGATATTTCCCCATTTAGGTCCACTCAACTGGTTGGGAAGGTATTCTGAAACAGCTGAACCATAAGCCCAGTATCCAGCTATGCTGATGCCGTAATAGATGATGAGGCCAATGGTGAATTGCATTGCCAAAGCCTTTCTCATGTTTGAAACTGCCGGTTCGCGCAAAGTCGACTGTAGTTGAATGAGAAATTATGAAGGAAAGGTAATTACAAGAGCTACTTCATATGAATTGAATTGTTACTGACCTGGATCTCAGGCAACAAACCTGAAGTGTTGCAAACTAGAATTGCAGCAACTGCACCAAAGGCATTGAAGACTTTCTCTACTTGATTTCCGGGGATGTTGTAGTCCTTAGTTTTGTTTGCTCTTCCTTCATTGGATTGCAAGCAATTAGATCAGTGAGATGTGTGGTATTGGAATAGATGGATCGATTAGGAAAATTGTACCATCTTTAACTAGGATGGCAACGAGAATCACATCGTAGATTATCGTAAGGATTGCGGAAGTTGCCAGCCAGTTTCTCATGGCTGACATTGTCGGGACAAAGTATGCAAAGATGAAGTAAGCAATGCCAGTCACTGCAATGTAGTATTGGAGCCTCAAAGGAGAGTTGCTGAATTCTGAATTGATCTCCTGGTGAAAAGTTTTATGTTCATGCATATATCATTCAAAAATTCATAAGAAAAATCAATCCTAAAGGAATTCAGAAATACCTTCAAAGCTCTCCCTCCTAGAAGAATAAAGCCCATGTTCCCAAGAAGCAAGGTTGTGAATTGCAAAAAGTATGTCAGATAATACATTCTATTCCCTACAAAAAGAGAAAAATTAGTCATAATTAAAATTTCCTATTTAGGTGAAATTTGAATTCATCAAATAATTTATTCATTGGGTTAATCCTACTTATTTTTTAACCAAAAAAAAAAATAAGATAATTAATGGTGAACAAGAGTCCACACTGCTTTCTATTAACAAAGAACTGCAATTTCATTTTTCAAGCAACTTTCGACTTTTCTCCAAAGAGATGATAAATACTTTGGTCCTTGGGAAATGTCCAATGGATAAATTTCAATAAAGATGCACCAACTGTCATTTAATGGTTGCGATGAGTTGAGATGATGATGATTTATTTTTTTACAAAAAGCTTTCTTTTTTGGCTTTTTCCCTTCGATATTGTGTAATAATTAAGGCATAGAAGGTTGTCACATAAAATTTTACGGTTGAAATTCAACGCATCTGGGTATATACCTCCGTGATTTACCTCCTCCGTGTTGATCTAGGGACGGATTAACAGAGGCGCTAGGCGAATGAATCTCCTTTTTTTATATGGTTGCGATGAGAATTCATAGGTGTCGTGCTATATATGGCAAAGACTATTTTCTATTGAATACACTTCTCCATGCTTTGCCCACAAAAGACACAACATAGTGATCATCTTTGGCCAGTTGAAGACAAAGGTGAAGCCTTGTGACGTTCTCACGTTGACGAGTAGAAAGAAATCTATTGGAGCGTCTGGCGTTGAAGATAATGAAAGTTTAAAAAAAACGAGTGAATGGCGATGGCTTGGCGTTAGATTGTTAAACGTGAAAGCAACGAAGATGAATCCATCTAGAAGATCACCAAAGAACTCTATTAAGATGAATATTATTAAATTATTCTTTTTGATAAACTATTTAATTCGACGTGATAAAAAGTGATTCGTTCGCTCCTAGCGTCCCCGTCAATCCATCCTCGACCAACACGAGAGGAGGTAATCACGGATAGCTACTAGCAATTAGTGCAAATGGTCAAGATATAAAAGAAATATATACTCAGACGTGCTGAATTTTGACCTGAGACCCCAAGGCAATCTCTCATATTTTAATCATCGCATCACTCCGAAAGAACTTATTTAATTTATGAATAGTAATGTAAAAGTAATAGCCGTAAAATTAGATCTCAAAGCTTGACTGATCGAAAGAGATGCTTAAAAGAGATATAGTACCGAAGGTGTAGCCCATGAGATCCCTGTATCTGATGAAACGCTGGCCGTCGATGACGTGGAGTCCAGCGAGGAGCCAATTAGCGTAGTAGGCAAAGGCTGCAACCACAACGAGACACGTCATCCCCCATGCCCATCCCAGCGGCACCAGCATCAGGTTGGAGAAGCTCAACACGTAGGCGCAGTTGAATGATGTCACCAGCATCACCCCCACTTGTTGCCACGAGTCTGCGATATAATTGTTAATCAGTCCATCATTAATTAATTCAGAAACGATTAATTAAGGTTGACAACGTTGTCTATCTTCCTCTCATCGAGATCAAATCAACATGACTAAAGATTGGAGAAGGAATCCTTTAGTTCAATTCAGAGCTCCAAGTTTGTGATCTTCAGTTAAAAAAAGCAAAAAAAGAGATGATGAATCTTTGGAATTTGATGACCTTTATCAACAGTATGAGCTGAGGTGACGGCGTTGTTCTGCTGCTGGCTTTGTTCAGGAGCTTCCCCTGACTCCAGACTGAGTGCTTCCACTCCATTAGTCCTCTCCTTCAATTCTGTCCGACCTTCACCTCCTTCCATCTTTTCTTTCTGATCTTCCTCTGTAGATCTCTTTGTTTCTCTGCGTCCTCCCTGCTGGTGTGCATATAAATAGAGGCAGGTCTTGAACACTCGTTTTAGTCTTCGGAATGTTATGGAAATTAGGTGCCATTGGTAGAGTTGATTGGGTAGGCCACAAGTGCGGGTCATGGCCATGGCATGATCGACCAATCAATAGCAACTTAATCATTGGGTAGGTTTGCATGTCGACTCTGTTTTAAAACTAAGTGCAACCATATCAGCTATTCTGTAGTTTGTAGAATCGTAATTCTATATCGGATCGATTTGGGATTAGGATTAAGTCGGATGAGATCTGATCGTAGAATCATACGATCCTACCAAAAATTATTTAGATTTCATAATACATGATTAATTATTAGAAAAATATTTTAAAAAAATTATTTAAATATAAATAGATTACTAATGTTACATATATATTCAATCATTTATTATTAATACCTAAAATTATATTATTAATTTAACTATTGAATCCTTTGATTTGAATATGAACGTCATATATAATATTCTAAAGAAATGGTCGAATATTTTTGATTAAAATCTAACTCAAAAATAATTAAACATATGTTTAAATAATCTCAAACCTACCCTAATTCTATAAAAAAAAATGAAAAACAGATAATAATAAAAAAGATAAAATCTTCTGGCATTCAAAAAGATTTTAAATGATATTTTTTAGATTTAAAACTAGGTGGTTAAGGGTAAACCTTAAAAATAATTATATATCTCTAAATAAGCTTCGATTTGATATATTATATGTCATGTGGTTCAATCCGTATCAAAAGTTATGATATCTCAAAAATTCCCTGATCCTACTCCGATCTTGCTTCGATCATATTCTGATCATATTGATCCTATTCCAATCTTACCAATCCTACCGATCCTGCTATGATCCTACTGCAAAAAAAAATGATTCCACACGATCCTGGATCGATTTGTGCAGTAGGATCGTAAGATCATACAATTCTACGATTCAAAATCGTGATTCTGCAAATTATGATTGCTACTATATTCAAATATTTTACTTTAAATTTTAGATAAGATAATTAAAAAATCTTTGCATCAACTATCTTGATTCTCTAAATTTAGGGAAGGAAACTCTTACTTTAAAAATAAAATAATATTTTCTTACAATCTCTTTCCTTCTACTCATTCTTTTTAATTTATCTCTTTCCACACATTCCACAACATAAAAGAGAGAGAATAAAATAATAAAAAATAAAGATAATAAAATTTTAGGATATATTATTTGTATGCAGTGAAAAGTGATTATCTAAATTTAATAAATTGTATAATTTATTTTTAAATTTAAAAAAAAAATAGAAAATCTGATGTAGATGCTCTAAGAAGTGCAGGGTATGAGCGATCCTCAAGGTCTTCGTTCATTCAACATTTTAAGAGTGCAAAGGGGTTGGAACCAATCTCTATTCTCTAGTCCTTTTATCTGGTCGGATGCATCATGGCCCCCTTTACCATGTTTGGGATTCATAGTTTGGGGAAAACCAAAAGCCCAGGGCCGAATGCCTTCAAACAGCTTCAACGTTCAATTTCCCATCAGTTGGCACCAGCCACCAAGTCTTGCTAAGAAGCCAAAGGAGCTCGTCGAGGGGACTCTTCTATAACTGAAGCAAATTACTGGATTGTTTTCTTTCCTAGCAATTTTTCTGGGAATTTAGTTTCTTGATTTGGAACTGGGGGATCATGATCCAACAAATAAAGCTTAATCATAGTAATTTGGCAGAACAGTTAGCTTTCGCTTTTCTTGTATACTTCATATGGATTATTTGGAGTTGGAAAAGTAGGTTTATCTGATCATAGTCATTCAGATACTAACTAATGTGGAGCTTATCAATTCTTTTTTTTTTTTCTTCTTCTTCTAACTTTGTTTAAAGTACATTTTGGCTTAGCAAGAAAGAAGATAAGTTTCAACCATATTGGAAACAAAATGGATTGAGACGTACGGCAAGAGCAGATTGATTCACTTTGGAGCCAGAGGTAACAACATTTCACATAATTTTTTTCTTTTTAGATTTTAGTATTTCTAAAATGATTATTCAGTGTCTCATCCTGATACTGAATGAAGAGCTTTTCACAGAGGCCCGTTGGGACTTTACTCATCTCCTTGAGAAAGGATTCTAAGTCTGAACAAAAGTAGAAGAGCATTAATATTGTGTTCTCTTTTAAGGAGAAAAGAAAATTAAAGGGAAAGGAAAGTAGGGCAATTTGAATTGGATTCCTCTTCCACTGTTTACCTTGTGCAGGAGTAGAGGAAGTAAATAAAGACACAATGGTATTTATATTGAATGATGTGTTATGATGTTCGAAATTAATTGGCAATTAATTAAATTTAAGCACTCTTAAATATCTTATTAAAAATTAAAATTTAGAGGTGCTATTTGAAAACATTATCAATTATATAAGGAATATGATTATTTTTAAAAAAAGAAAAGCAAAATATACTATTGTAGAGTGATAAGCTAGGAAATCATGCAAGGTGAATGATATTTCTAAAGACAATATTAGTAAATTAAATTCAATAAAAGAAAAGGTTTCATGTGGATACAATAAGTGAGGGTTTCGAAAGAGGTTTCATGAGAGACTAAAAGCTCAATGAGAGATTTGTAAAGAGGTTTGTAAAATTAAAAAGTTGAAGAAAAAAACTCTAACTATTATAAATGCAAAATTTAAGGCTTGTAGTTTTAGTGCATCTCTAATGTAAGGTTTGTGAGAACTTTATAAAATTAAAAAACATTAATAAAAAAAGATTTAACTATTGTAGTAATAAAGTTTGAGGTTTGTAGTTAAAGAGCAAGTTTAAAAACTTAAATCTACATTTTTGTCTCAAAATCGATATAATGTGCATGTAATCATGCAATTACACGTTATGAATTAGACAAAAAAAAAAGTCATTTAAAGGTTTAACTGAGAAGTTTCAATAGATTTTTAGAATGTCGATGTAACATATTAAGATCATAAAAAAAAAATTATAAAATTCTAACCAGCAGTGAAATTTTAAACTTGATCTTTCATCTCAAAAATAATGATATGAGTGGGGACATAATTAATGATGCAAGTTAATAAATTTTTGATAGGTGAGGCCATTAATTGAAGCCTAATCTTTCATCTCAAAGTTATTGGAAGATTTTTTTTTTTTTAATGTGGAGAGAGTGGTAGGTTTTTATTTTTTTTAACGTGGCATTGAGATGACATATTGAAACCTAAGAAAAACTCATATAAAGCTCTAACAAATGGAAATGCACAAAAGCAATGGATGCTAAAGGAGTCTATAAACACAAAGAAAACTATAAGAGATTAAAAGTTACTTAAGACCAAAGGAATGGACACTAAAGGATCAAATAAAAAAAAAAGATTAGCAAACTTATACATATAAAGAAAATTATGAGAGATTAACACTTCCTTATGATGACAATAATGGACACCAAGAGATCAGTAAATTGGATGAGAGACAAGTTTTCTCATTTCTTTGAGGAATGATTCTAAGTTTGAGCTACCATACAAGAATAAAAATAGCAGAGCCTTAAAAGAAAGGTTAGAGGAGAATACTGAATAACACCACAACCCAAAGCAACTTTCAATAGCAGTGATCATTAAAGCAGTGGAAGGCCCATTTATGGGCCACCTCCCCCTCATCAATCCAAAAACTCCACTTTAATTATTATTTTTATTATTATTTATGACTTATTCAAATTAGTTTCCTCATTGGAAATTTAGTATATATTTAATTTAATTATTTTGTCTGCTCCTGTATAAATATGACCAATAAGCTGGAAGCAGAGGAGGCATGCATGGTGGCTCTGTGATGATCAGATCAGGCTTCGCAGCGAGTTTAGCCTTATGGGCCGTGGTCCATGTCGTCGTCTTCAAGGAGGGGCTTCCGGTGGTGGTTGCTGCCGGCCGGACTGACTCCGACGATGATCACTCCATCAGACATTACTACACCCAGCACCAAACGACGGTGGGTGCCATTGCTCGCCGCCGCGCAGCAGAGTTCAGTTCTTCCTCCACCGACGCTAGTTCTGCTGTGCCTTCGCCTTCACCGTCGCCGTCGCCGTCGCCTTCTTCTTCCCCACTTCCGTCGGTGAGTCATTGCTTTAATTTCTGCTTTTTATCCGTCCTTCTGCTTACTTTTCTGGCGCACCAACTCTTTCGATATGACTTTTTTCGTTATTTTATTGGCAAAAGAACTTTTTAGAAAATAATAATAATAATAATATTGCAGAAATCTACACCTCGTATCTTCCATGTGACCGAGTACGGCGCGGATCCGACCGGAAAAGCGGATTCTACGGCCGCCATCGGGAAAGCCATCGCCGACGCTTGCGCCGCCGCAACAAGTCAATGGCTTATCGCCGGAGTGAATAATCTCGGTGGTGCTGAGGTGCACTTGGACGGCGGCTTGTACTTGATCGACGAGCCCATTTCTTTACCCGCCGGCAGTGGAAACATCAAGGTGCCTACGTCTTTACTAATCGTGAGAATTTAATAGGAGTTGTTAAGTGATTGAACGAACGAAGCAGATTCACGGCGGCAGCCTCCGGGCGTCTGACGAATTCCCGACGGACCATTACCTGATCGAACTCTCGGCGTCTCAAAGCGCCACCTCCTCCGGTTACAACTACGAGTACGTCACGCTGCGCGGCCTCATGCTCGACGCCAACTACCGAGGCGGCGGCATCACCGTCGTCGACGCCCTCCGCACCGTCATCGACGACTGCTACATCGTCCACTTTGCCTCCGAGGGTGTTTCCGTCCGCTCCGGCCATGAGACCCTCATCCGCGCCTCCTTCATCGGCCAGCACATCACCGCCGGCGCTGACCCAGGCGAGAAGAACTTCTCCGGCACGGGGATCAACCTCGCCGGAAACGACAACATCGTCACGGACGTGGTCATATTCTCCGCCTCCATCGGCGTCCTCGTGTCCGGCCAGGCCAACATCCTCACCGGCGTCCACTGTTACAACAAGGCCAACGGGTTCGGTGGGACCGGGATTTATTTGAAATTGCCCGGTCTGACCCAGACTCGGATCACCAATTGCTACTTGGATTACACGAGTATCGTGGCCGAGGACCCGGTCCAATTGCTCGTCTCCGGTTCGTTCTTCCTGGGCAACGCCAACGTGGTGCTGAAGTCAGTGAACGGCGTGGCAAAGGGCGTCGACATCGTCGACAACATGTTCGCCGGCGGAGGCAGCGGCGTCGACATCGTGACGCTGGACGGGAACTTCACCAGCGTCGACCAGGTGAACGTGGACCGGAACACGGCCAGGGGGATGACGGTTCGGGCGACGGCGGCGCAGGCGGCGGTGGCCGGTAACGGGACGATGTGGACGGTTGACTTCTCGACCGTCCTGCTGTTCCCGGATCGGATCGGACACGTGCAGTACTCGCTGCAGTCGGACACGGCGTTCTTTAGGCACGCGTTGAGGAACGTGTCCGGGAACACCGTGGTGATCGAGACCGACGTGGCGATACAGGCTACGGTCCACGTGGACGTGAATCAGGCTCCGGCCAATGGCGTGATCGGAGTCTGAAGCACCTGGGATTCGCCCTATGAAACATTCTTTAGATTTTAGTTTCTTTACAGACATAAATTAATCAATTCATACGAAAATTGCATGACAAAGACAAACTGTTTTTTTCTTGCTAATTGTAACTTATCTGTAATTTCAGTAGAAGTATATTTATCACAGTCATAAAGAATCCCGGGTGATTTGAGCACCTACAAAAAAAAAAAAAAAACAGAAAAAGTTAGGAATTTTGATGGAAGCAGTAGGTGAAATTGCTTGGGAGCAGGTACCAAACTCCCCTGACTCTGCCATGAATGAGATCAGTAATGATGTTCTTTCTTTGAATTGGTAGTTCCTGTCATCATGTCCTGCGTTTGGTCTTTACAAGGCAAGCAAAACACCTATCCTCTACATTTTTCTTAACCCAAAACTTTTTGATGCAAGACTATGAGTTTTGGATGTGATGGTCAGAAAAGAAAAAAGAAAAAAAAAAAAAAACTTGCCAGAAATTCAAGGAGTTGGTAATCTGTTAGGTTGGAAACTTTCAATCAGGAAAAGATGTGCTCGCATAGCTCACATCCTTCATATGAGAAATTTAAAATGAAGTTGTGATATTTTTTTTAATAAAAAAATATATCTGATAGTTACCTGTATTTTTTTTTGTTTTGTTTTGTTTTTTTGATGAAACACATGTCTACTCTTTTCCTGTTTTAGCTATATGCAGAATTAAATCATTTTAGAAAATCAGAGAAGATCCTAATGCTAGTCAAGGTTAATTTTGGATAAAACTAAAAATTGAACATTTGCAAAAGGATTTGGAATTAAATGTTTCTGCTGATAGCATTGGTAACAAATCTGTAGTACTGGCAAATTTTAAAGTTGGTTAATCAATCTATTTGAAAATTAATCTTGTACAGTAAAACATAAGATAAAAAGGATGTCATTTAAGGAAAATTCAAACTGCAAGTCGTCTGTCATGGTTTGGAAAAAATTATAGACGGTAGAATAGATGAACTGGAAAGAGTACATTTTTTTACTGCAGAAGTGGCAATGACACAGAAACCTGGAATTTAAATAATAATAATAATATTATTATTATTAGTGTCTCGTGCCATAATATCTAACCTAAAAACGCCAACAGAAGTTGGCAGAAAAAAATGTGATAGTTTAAAAAAATATATATAACCTATGTCACTTCATCACTTTCTTGGGTG
>JBAMIB010086306.1:0-14648 GCA_037177415.1 Kaempferia rotunda
ATGGAACCATTATGCTTGTCTTTGAAACATTATTAATCTTCTAACTCTAAAATTGATACTCATTCTGCTCATTTCTTTTTCAGAAAATAGATCCTAGCATCCCAGCAAAATTGCTTGAGTATGATAAACGGTTCGGACAATATGGTAGTAATTTTGCATTTTATGACTACAATCAGCCAGAGGAACTGCCTTCATCATTAAAACACAACTATCAAATTATCGTTGCAGATCCACCTTATCTGGTAAGCATGAACATGGAATTCCAGTGCAACTTTATAATTTATATATATTGAAGCTGTGTAAGTATGTTGCAATCCAAGTTTCCTTTGTCTAACTCGTTCCTTTCAACATCTTCATATACTTTTCTCTTTACAACAATGATTGAGAGATCATTATCACATTTGTCTTGATCATATTGACAGTTCGGCTCTTTTACTTTGCTTGTCAGATTTTCATGACCAGATTTTTGTTTGAACGATTTGACTACTTGAGCTCTGCAATAGTTAACACACGTTTTTAAACTCTTAATTTGCTATAGAGCAAGGAATGTCTGGAGAAAGTAGCCCAAACAATTTTCTTACTGGCCCGCCCAAAGGATTTGTTTTTGCTGTTACTCACAGGTAATTATAACTTGCCTTGTAGCGATACTTTGTATTCTTGTAGTTTACTCTTATGCTATCTATCTACCCTGAGACTACATAGATTTGAATATTGTGTTTCTTAAGCAATCTCACCATGCCTTATTTTTTTAGTCCAAAAGTTTTCATGTTAAACACACCTATGGTTTGGAAAGAAACAAAGAGTCTACTGATTGCTGAAAACATTTGACTTCAAAATGGCAACTTGTCACTCAATTTTCTATTCAATGAAAAGCTGAGTTGAATATTCCTAGACATGAAGTATCTAATTCCCAAAAAGAATTCCATTCTCGCTATATTAGGATGTATGTTCCCTAAGCTAAGGGAATAGAAAAACCATTGAGATAATCCAAAACTTTTCAGTTCAACTCCATCAAAATATTCGGGAGCCTGTTACTTTCCAATATATAATCCTTCTTCGAAAGCATGTAGCACACCTTCAACATTAATAGAAAGTGCTATTGTTAATGTTTGATTTTTTTTCCAGAATATATAAGTTGTTAATTGACTCAGTCCTTTAACTTCATCATTGCCTTCCTTTATTTTCAGAGTATAATTGTCTCTTGGTTGTAATCGGGTGATTTGCGAAATATATTCTTCACATGTCATCTTCATTTAGAATTGGTAGAAAGCCGCTAAAAATGTCGGTATAATGAAGTAATCATCTCTCATGCTGGCAACAGACTTTATTAGTGTCTTAAAAACTTATGCTGAGTTTGGTATAACTGGCATCAAATGTATTTGGTGTTGATATTCCTCTCTGTAAATAGCACTATAATTGCATTTTCAGTACAATTAATGTCATCAGCATTGTGAGAGAAGCTATACATTGGCCATTGTGAATTACATTGTATCATGTGGTTATCTTGCGTTATTGTTGGATCTATAAAAAAATCAATTAGATCTGCAGGCCAGCTTCAGAAGACATGCCATTTGAAATTGGATTTTCATCCCTGTTCATATAAAATTCGATAATTGGTTCGTTGAATTTTCTAAATCTTTCTTGTGTTTGTGTTTGTGTTTATGAGCAGGAGCCGTTCAAAAGGAGAGAGCCGCAAAGCTACTGAATGCACACCCTTGTGGTTTCATGCCTCAGCACACCAATAAACTCGGCAACGAGTTCCAGCTCTTCACAAATTACGATCCGGCTGGGAGATTGGGTGGATGGGAGAAAAATGAATAAGCACGTTCTTAATTTTTCTGTTCTTGTTTCTGAAATTAAAAAAGCAATGATTTGCTCTCTCGAATTCATTTCAGATCCTTTGTGGTTAGTCTTTCCTTGCATTCTAGAGCATTTCTGTCATATACATTGACCTTTTTCAAGCATGGATGGATGGTAAAATGTGAAATCTTAACGCCCTTTCAAATAGTCTTGTACTTTTTTGGATCAGGTAAATCAGCCAGAGGATAGCGGTTTTTTTGCCTGAGGAAGGTTAAGCACTTAGGCATACTCGACCCCGGTTCAGAATTAACAGTTCAATGGTTCGAAACTGATAACATAGAACTGCTGATTTGACGATTCTTAAGGGTTGACTTTTAAACTTAACCATCCTAGTTTGGATTCGTGAATTCACGGTTCATCATGATTCAAGATTATTATATTAAAAATTATAAATTTATAAAAAAATATGAACATCTTGGATATCAAAAATTAGTTTATCATCAGTAAATTAAATATTATAATCTCTTGCTCTATTATAATTAGAGAATTGAAATCGAAATGATTGAGAAGAGAGTAAAGAAGATGATGTGAAAATAATAAAATGAATTCTTTATTTATTGAGTTTGGAGAATAATTCATATTAAATCATAGTTATTAATAAAAAATAATAATGAAATAATTTCAACGGTTTTAAAAAAATCATCTTTCCCCAACAATGAGAATTGTTTTTACTTATTACCTTTAACTTTTAAATCACACTAGTATAAATGAATTATTACAAAATTGAAAGAAATTATTTACTCACCAACTCTTCTTCCAATTATTAAGAATAAAAATGACAATATAGGAAAATGAAACTATCAATTAGTTATTAATAACTTTTTAATAGTATTACACTAAAGAGACTTTTCAGAGTGTCAAGAATCTCCATTATTACCAGAAAATTTCATTTCATTCCCTAAAATTTACATATTTTTTTTTTTCAAAATCTCAGTTTTAAAATTGTTAAAATACTTGTAAAATTTGCGGAGTACTATAACGAAGGAGAAATTTCATTTAACTGCCTAGAGTTCACATATCTTTTTTGAGACATTCCTCAGTTTCAAATTTTTCATAAAAAAACACCACAAAATTTTCTAAATTCAGATTTATTCATCCCGTGCACATCATCATTCCCTTAAGTGGACTAACGATATCAATAAGAGCATTATGAAAGACGCACGTAAACTTTTAGAAGTAAAATAAAGTTTCACGTTTATATAAAATCCAAGTCAGGCGGCTCTAGCTTAAAACATAGATATGAAGTTGTTATCAAACAGCAAGTTTCCTATTTTTCACTCGGTAATAAAAAAGAAAAAAAAACAGAGGGGTAAGTGTACAAGAGTATTGACGGCGTATTGAGATTTTTAAGACGTTTCAATCCTTCAAATATGCAGACAAAAGAAAAAAAAATGAAATAATAAACTTTGACATGCTCATACAGGAGAGGACGATAGCATCTACAAGTAGTAATATGGATTAAAAACCCCTCGTTTTGACCATACAAGTGTTAAACATATCAGATGGAATCGACAAACCTGCAGTTTTCGATCTTTATAAATTTGGTACTGGCCCGTGCAGTCTGGAAGCAAGTTTCAGGATTTTAAAGCACTCCGTGAATATCGCCAAAGACTTATAGCCAAAACCAATGCACCGGCAGCCCCGGCCAAAATCTGCAAAATTGTACCAAATTAAACTAACTTGGATAATGAGGTCTAAGTGACCAAACAATTAATCATTCATGGCATGTCATGTAGTTGAGAAAACTGAAAAATCTATCTTCGAGTTGACAGTGTAGAAATGAAAAGGAATAACTGAAAACTTAGGCGATGGAAACTCCCAGATTAGATTAACTCAATCAATGAGACTAAATTCTACTAAATCTACAATAACTTGTCATGGGGTTTCCATAATAGGGGTGGACGAGTAGGGGTGTAAACAAGCCAAACCGCTCGTGAGCTATTCAGATCTCAGTTCGAAAAAAAGTTCGTTCGATTATGTTAAGCTCGTTTAATTTTTAAACGAGTTTTTTCCGAGCTAAGCTCGAGCTATTTTAATTTTATTACGAGCCGAGCTCGAGCTTAAGAACTAAAGCTCGAATCGAACTCGAGCTTAGGGATAATGAACCGAGCCCAAACTCGAGCCTCTTGCTTGGTTTGACTCGATTACAGCCCTATGGACGAGGTCCATTCCAACGATTTGGTAAACATTAAGTGAAACCAAATTGAAAATTAGAAATACTACTAGGTCAATTCAAAGTTATACAGCTATCATATGGTGGTTATTCTTTTCCTAATTCGTTTCCATGTATAATAAGATGGATAGCTTCTTGGCACTCATTTGTTGAATGATTCTTCCATCTTCTTATATGGCTTTGGCAAACAGAACTTAATAGTCATCAACTCGTATTTGTCACAACTATCAAGGGTTGGACTTGATTTGTCTCATTTTATCATGCCTAATTGTCCAAAAATAGTTTTTTTTCTTTGTATCCTTTCTAGTAAACCATATTTACCCATCTCATCATTCTTATCTCCGCTACATTAGCTCTTTGTAATTTGTTTGCTTCCTATTAGTTCAACACTCCAATTCATAAATCAGGTGAATTAACCACAAAAATTCTTTAAGACTAATAGGAACATGACAATCACATAAAGCTCTAAAAGCATGTCTCCATTTCAACCACTCAATCTTCATATGGAAAGGAGATGTTGAAGAAATGCATTCAAGCTTTGGATATTTACTATTAAATGTCTCAAGGAAGCTGAATAAACCCCTTCAAAGAAAGTTTGAGAATATAGCACGACAATACAGTACCATAAGAAGTCATGTGAAGAAGCATGGGTATTTAGAATTAGTATGGAGAAAAGTTATGTAGAGCTTAAAATGAAAATCCTAGAAAAACAACAGAAAGAATTTATCTGCAAGTTCAGAAAATTGCAAACCTTTGCATCTCTACCAAACCCATTGGAGCTCATTAGGAGCAAGGACTTCAAAATTTTCAGGCGAGATATCTGCGGCATAAGAATAACTACCGTGTATTGCTTTTTAGATGGAAAAGGTAAGATTTTTTGTAGTGCCAATTTCATGGTTGATGGTGTCAGAGTTTTCCTAACTTTAGTGCGCCCTTCATCTTGAATCTGCATAACCAGTGGGTTAAGACAGTTTATAGCAGAGGACTAAGATGGTCCAAGATCACAATGGAGAAAAATAACAAGTATTATAGAGTATTATAAATGGATAATAATTGACAACTAATGAATTAAATATTGTAATGGATGGTAGGATCAGTATATATTGCTTACCTCGAATGAGTCGCATACATCTCCCAAATATGCCCTTGACTGATAACTACGCAGTATTCTGTCTAACCAATAATAATTTTCCTGCAACAATTCCTTAGTATTGGTTGATACCCATGATGCTAAGTAATATTGGTTAAAATGATATTGTAAACCAACCTGCAAACCATTTTCATGTGCTCGTTGTTCAATTTCTAGAACAGTTGATATGTCCTGTTCAGATGGACCCTGATTCTGTAGATATAATATCTCCTCCAGTGCTAGATCAACCTGAAGAAAGTATTCCACAAGTTAAATAAGTTCAAGCAAAACACTTGCAGTACCTCCCTCTACAACATATTCAAAAGATAATGAAACACCTACAAGCTTGGATGAGATGTCTGGATCACATGAGAAATATACACTGATATCACCTCGGACATCTCCAGTCCTCGAAGGTTTATTACCACCCAAAAAGACTGTAACATTCACAGAGTATATCTGAAGCATCAAAAGGATAAGTAAGCCCAGCATCTTCACAAAAAGAAAAACACCAAACCAGCTAAAAGTCAAACAGATGAGTCTTAAATGGTAGATGAAATACCTGCCCGTGCTTGAATCGAAGAACTTGCATAATCTTTGTCTCTAAAAGTTTACTCAGAAATCCAACACAGTGAATCTCTTCCATCTTCAGAACGATGAAATGAAATTCAATAAAATTGAGTTTACAGGGAAAATTATACTTTGGAGAATTCTTACCATCGATATACTTTTTAGAACCACTGGGAAGGCCAATTGGACGAAGCACTGAGCCTCCACCATAGGACTGTGGACTACCTCTCTAAGTATCAAGAAAGTCAACAGGTCAAAACCTAGTGGATAACGATGCTTGATTACAGGAGAAAAAGACTTGTCAGTTTGTCATGCAAATAAATTTGAAAAGTTTTTGAGATGCAAAATCATGCAAGGAAAATGCAGTCAATCTTGCTTGTATGCATTTTAAAATTCTAAGAGAATGAGGGGAAATACCATTTGAAGACAATGATATACTAACCTAACGATTTTAGCTGGGAATTTAAAAGGCAAGCCTTTAAGATCATCACGGTTGAATTTTAGAACTGGCTCAGAAGGCATTGGTACTCCACCCTGCATAGAGCAACAAAATTAAAAAAAGGCAGTGCCACAAGCTAATGTTGTATATAGTGTGGCACTCTTACCAAATATTGCAACACTAAAGGAATGGAGATTGTTGGATCAAATTTTCCAACAATAACAACAGTAAAAGTGGATGGATCCTTAAAGCAGTCATTGAAATATTCACATGCTCTGATGGGGTTCACCTTCTTTAGTTCACTTATTCGAATTGGCTGCATCAACGAGTGGAACATCATGAGAGAATATATCAAACATAGAAAAAAAAAAATAGAAGGGCAATAGTGCATTCATGCATACACGGAAAAAGTAAGAATTCCCATAATTGATTTCTCGTAGGCGATTGGTAAATGCAGTGTATGGGTCCCTTTCTTGGGCTCGAATTGCTTCTTCTGTCATTTGCATTACTATTTTAACTTCTTCTTCCCCTGGAACAACTTTTCTAGTGAACAACTGATAAACAAGCTGCACATGGAGTACAACAAACATATGAGATGTATTTTACAGACAACAATATTTAATATAATTGTTTCTAAGTAAAAAACTTATTGGCAATACAAACTTGACCAAAACACTAACAAATACCATGACCTCTGAATTTTGTGTTATTATTATATCATAATTGAAATGACAGTAATCAAACTAACACTTTCCCCATGACAAATATATGGCCAGATTAACAAGACCATAAAAATTTGGAAATAAAAATTTAACCACAGAAGTTAATGGTTCCAAAGAGATACATTTGGCCAAATGCTCTTCTACTAATCGAACTATCATAATTATAATATTCTTGGAATAATATAGATCTCTATTGGGACTAAAATTTTACTAGTAATCCGCATAAAGTACCAAGCAAGCAAATTTATTTATGCAACTATTTTAAAATATAAGATAATACTTGATAAAAAGAAGAAAACTATCACAGGCATAATCTCAACTGCGCAGACAAGCTTCTAATCTTGTATGCTAGAATAAAAGGAAATGTCAATAAATAAATAGAAAACATGACTTATATTATGTCATATTACCAATTAACTAACAGAAACTATCTCTCCATTTCAATAAAGGAATCAACAAACTGTTTATGAAGAAAACTAATAGTCAATTTATAATAGTAGAACAAACCTTGACTTATCTAAATAGTTGGTGCATTTGAAATTCTTGAACAAAGTTGATGCATTCAAATTAACAGCTACCAAGTCTACACCTATATGCAAATTAGCAAAATGTACAAAGAACAAAAAAAAAAAACAGACCTGCAACGCAGTTTCTAAATCAGTAGGTGAACAATCACCAGAAAAAGTTCTCATATAAGCTCCAACCTTTGTACTGACTTCAGCTCTCTTACCAGCGAGCATATCCATTAGCACAGAAGGCTTATAACCAAAAATACCAATTTCCCCAGAAATAGTGGATCCCATTGAACAAGAAATATAGTCATCTTCTGGCAATTCAGATAATCCACCATATGCAAAACCAGTGAAAATAACCTGATTAAATAATAATTATAGAAAAAAGTTAGGAAAGAGTAAAGAAAATACCAAATAACCTAATTGAAGATTTATTCTGCAAGTAATTAAAAAAATTAAGTTGAAAAAAAATGTAATAAAAGTGATATGCTTGTATAGATTTGAGGATTTAGACAATTTCCATAACACGAGTAATCACCCATTAAATGGTATTGAATAATCAAAATCTTTTTCTTGAAGTTTCAAATCATTTCTTATATGAATTTGCTTTTACACCATGTTTCTTGTAAAATGCCAAATAATATTATTTGATAAAATTTTCTAAATATTTTTTGGACATTCAAACAAATAAATATATAACTGATCAATTTAGAATATCTGATAGAGCAATACACATAAGTGAGACCAAGACAACTCAATAGAATTATTAACAAACAATATGACATACAGCAGAGAAAGGTAAAAAGGTGCTTGTACTGAAAAGTAATATCTGTCTTAAGAGATGTCATACTGCATCTTGAACGCCCATGGTATACTAACTAAATAGCATGAACCCTTGAATTAGAATTGTATTCTTAATTATTCAGTTAAGCAACTTTTTTTTAATCATCTCTTCATAATTCATTATCAGAGGTATTTTTTTCATTAGAAAATTAGACATAGAGTCTAGTCTATACTTTTCGCTTTCGAGACTTTCTCTAGTTTATGTAAAAACTTGGGCATAGATAGTATTTATACTCCAACTTGAAGAATAGCAATAAAGATATTAGATTAATAGGGTAATTCGTCTATTAAATCTAGTCTCACATTAATTTACATTAGTAGTTCAAGCATAGAATTTTATCAAGAGTCAGTGTATAACTGTGTAATGGTTGCCAACAATGATAGGCAATAATAGTTTCTATCCCCAAATTCTACAGAAGCTATATACCAAATAAACACATTATTAAGAATTAAACCCAATCAAGAATAGCTGTGAAGCTATTCGTATATCTCTTGAGTTAGTTGCCTCAGTTACATGGGCGTCAATTAAAATATATAGAACAGAAAACCTAAATCAGATCTTTAATTTATACTCTTCCAAAATTGTAAAAGAGAATAATCTAAAAATATATAACATGCAAAAAGCTCCACTCCATGAATTTTGTCCAAGGTCATATCCCCAGTAATATCAATTGATATTGTAATGTTTTCTTTGGCCTGCTTAAACAATCTTTGCTGATAACCTTCATTAAGTCAACTTGTCTACGTTTTCTTTGAATATGTTCATACCATTTTCTAAATTTACTTTATCATCTCAAGGACTATAGATACTTGTTTGCAAAAGACAACAAATTGTTTCCATATTTAGTAGCATATCTACAAATTGGTTTCAATGAAATGGAGAAATTATTAGTAATTCATAATCATGTTGAAACAAGAAGAAAAATTATGCCTGAATTTTTTTTTTAAAACTATGTCCTCAGTTTTTTCTGCTGACACTCGTATGCTTTCCTAATTAGAAAACTATAACATGCTAATGCTCATTCTACACATGCAAAAAAGTGTAAGACGTTTCAAACATGTATGTCCTACAAGAATTTAGCAGGATCTCGAAGACAAATATTTAGACAAAATTCAGAGATGACAATTCCCATCTGCAATCAAATTCCTGGGCATCATCTGTCTAATCAGTTATTTGATGGTTATCGTAGATCTAGTCTGATGACCATCCTGAAGACAGTACAATATGATCTGCTCCTAAAATTGAATGTAGTAAATTAGAAAGCCAGAAAGTAGATTGACCACTACCTGATCATCGAGAAAGTCAGTACATTTATAGCAGACCTTCATTCCATTAGATAAAAGCAATTCAGTGACACCAATACTTGAGAACTCTTTCTGATTTATGATGCTCCTGGTGGGGGAAAAATGACTTTTCAGTGAAAATGAAATGAAAATTATTGATAGAACATTTTGTCAAAGCCATATAGCATCAGTAACAATGATGGTCACTGATTTGAGATAACACAAGGAAATAAATGTCAAGAAGCTTAAATGTTAATACATATTGGAAAATTATAAACTTTCAAAAGTATGTTCACATAGTGGTTATAAAACTCATGCTAAGGCTTGCAAAGATGAATCAAATTCGAAGGCGTCTCATAGATTAATGATCATGTTTGCTCACAAATTAAAGCAATGATGGCGTCCCAAATGCAACTATCATAAAGAACTAAAACTAAAAATAAATCAGAGTGTATATTGTACCTTAATTCATACATCATCACAAGCTTTATAGTCCAAACAAAAGTGAATAGGGCAAAAATGTTTCAAAACAGATGTTCGAAGAGCAACTTGTAACTTTACTCCAGCTCATTAGTTGACCCGTGTCTATAGATGGCCCAAGTAACTTTTTAGATTTCTTATAATAAAAAAAGTCCTAAATGAAATAAAGCAAGTTAATTCATAACCTGCAGGCATCTAGTAGTATCAGGGGGCACTCTCCAAAGAATGGTTAAGAGTAGCCATGGTAGAACCTAGAACACTGCAATTTAAAAATACAAGATCCTACCATATTAGCATCTATAATCTATTTGACCATCCAAACACACTCTTAGGCAGTGGGATAACCAGTGAAAATAAAACAACTAAAAACAAAGTAGGCTGTAAGTGTAAGGAAATTAAGTCAAAAAATAAAAAATAAAAAAATCACAACCAGGACAGTCAGTGCCTACCCTGGATTTGGCATCTCTGCAACAATTTCTTCAGGAATATGTTCATCGTCCCATGGAGGTATTCTTCTTTCTTCCTCCAGAGTGTTGACTTTCAGTACAACAGCCCTAAGGTCATCTAATGTAGCACCAACTCGAGGTTCAACAATTTTGATGACACAGCTGCAAGTTGTACAGAAGTTTGCAGCAAATTTTGATACCTCAGCCGTAGAGATGTCTGTAACATATTTATGGAATATTTTAAACTAAGGATATGATGTATCACAATGCGAGGCACTGCAAAAAGAGGCAGCAAAAGAACCACTTCATCACAATGCGAGCATCAGGAGATGCATCCCGGATATAAATGAGTGCATGGCATGTCATCTATCACCACTTAAAATATAGTGGTTTCCTAGAATCAGAATAGATTCCAATAGATTAAATGTAGCTGGAATTTCAAAATTTAGAGGGAAAATTCATTTCCCTTTGTTTTCTTGTATCTTATAGGACTGTTTGCATAGTTTAAGACTTCATAAAATATCGCCAAAGCATTTATTTGATAATGTCTTCCTTCTGTCAAACTCAATAATCTGTTAACATCATACACAACAAAGTAACACATCAAAAACAAGGTTCATAAAAAGTTGCTCTAGTTCTCAAACATAGTAAACTTAAGACTTTAAAAATTATTCCTCTGATTTTAGAGAAAAGCATGCACATGAGACACACATGATTAATCTTTCTCAAAAAGATGTTAGAAGACCTCATGAGGCCTAAGGCTCATTTCTCAGTAATCAAAACTTGTGCAGGCCATGCTGCTGCAACTTGAAATATTTGCACCATCGGTACCAACAGTAAAATACACAAGCTATAATTGTCATCATAAAGAATAGAACACCAACTATCCACAAAGATAGCATTCTACATGAAATTAATAATAGTGACAGAATAGTTGAGGTGAACTTTCATGCAAGCTTGTAGAGAATGCAGTTACAGTATATAAGAAAAGACCTACATCTACACAGCATTAATGATCCAGAATTCCAGATTTAACTATGGTTTTATCCTTATGTGCCACTCGTCATTGTTTGTGCCTTCAAAAAATCAAAACTGCTAAGCCATCAAAATGAAATATTATGTACAAAATTAGAAAAGCAAATAGCATGCACCAGCAGATAATTCACTGTTTATATATTCTTCTTCCGTTCAACAATTATAAGATACCATTAGCAGAACCCTTAATAGTTATTTCGTTGGCAATGGTGTTCAAGCTACATTAAGGCAATGTATGTATAGGAAGATGCAACATGTCAATAAGAACACAAAAAAAAATTGAAGCATGTTGGTGCCATGAGAACTTTGCAAAAGATGAATGATGATTAAAAATATATATATAGAAAAGTTTGACAAAGGAAATAATAACATGAACAGTAATTTGCTTAATGACTAAGGATACAGAAATATGTCAACTATGACTGTAGATGAACAACTAACGAGGCAAAAGAGTCTTTTGTAGTTGTGCTTCATATTCAACACCAACAACAGGCTCCTTGCGAAAAAAATGCTGTAATTTTCAACATGTAGCAGAAATTAGACTCCCTTGTGTGATAGTAATAAAACATGGATATATCATAATATAGAAGAAGCTTACAGGGAAAAAAAATAAACCTTTATGACAAACATTTACATTAACATGGTTTGAATCCTAGGGTCTGAAAATCAGGCTTCCATCTTAATCTAATGATAGCTAATGGCCAAATAATGCAAGATTATTCTTGTAAAAGCCTCATTCCAATATATTTTCTTATGAAAGGTATGAACGGAAGAAAATCAACACTTTTTCAATGTCAAATAAGATTAAGTTTGCACAAGCATATATGTCATTGGATACTTGATTCATGCCAGTACCAATATAAGTTGCAGCACTTTCCCTCATGAATGCATGAATATTTATGTATATTCAAGTAACTGAGTAACTCAACCAAATTAATAGGCCAACCCATACCAGAAGCATACTACGGATTAACACTGATCAGATTGCTATATAATAAATCAGTTGGTATAAAGCACAACCCAAAGCTCAGTACACTCTTGAAGGTCTTTCAAAAGTGTTAAAGCTTGAGTTACTTGTTTCATGGATTTTGAGATATAGGTTTAAAAACACATCATAGTTTAAACTTTAAAAATTTCCTAAGTTTATGACAAGTATAAATGATTACCAATATCTTATTAGTGCCGTGAGTTGTGAAAGCAGTCTTATGCAGGAACAAAAAAGAATTAGCTTAATCCGATGAGGCTAACTGTACATAAGGGCACTAGGAATGCATGGACGCAACAATATGGAACTAAAGAACCTTCATTTCCCACCATCAAAATATCTGGCAAAGCAACTTGTGGCTTCACACAATGCATCTTATAACAAAGACTGATTAGACTCACTTCAAGCAAAGATCCAATGTCATTCCTCCCAACCCAGAAGCCAAACATGTTCTTTAGTGAGGCAAGATGACTCGGGCTGCACCACTAGAGGTTCACCTGAGCCATGAACTCATGGTACAGGAGGTTCATTCGTCACATATGAAATATAAGAGAGATTCACTCCCAAAATAAAGAAACTTAGACTCTATGTCGTAGCAATGTATAAGTAGTGTCTTTCCTTGCACCTCTCGGTCATGCATCTGGCGAAGGAATCCATGTGCCTTCCTATGCACCTCACAGTAGCAACATCAACCTGGATGCACTCATGCACCTGAAGTAAGATCCAGCATAGTCCAAATTCAACATATATTGGCAAAAGTGGGCGCGGCCAATTTATATACCGTGATCCTCGCGGCTTTGAGTTTGAGGTAAACGTGTTCAGGTTATAATCAGATCGCATAGGTGATAAGCAGGTTGACCCATTTATAATAATATATAAATATTTAATTAGTTATTTAGTAGTAATCTATATAAGTTATAAATATGTAATCTAATAAATTAGTTATAAATATATAGTATAATACCATATATATTGTAATATATAATCATATCAATTATATTTTTGAAGTTTTTATATAATTAAAAATAGTTGCAATAGCATTTGTATTTAAAATTTGTTTTTGTTAAATGGGTTGTGTCATTCAACTTTTATGACCCATTTTAATTATAGAGGTTGTGTTATATGACCCATTTACAACTCATCTAACCTCATCCAATTTAAGTGATGGATTTTAACCCGTTTATCAAATGGTTTGGATTTAAGTTGAGACTAAATGGGTTGCGGGTCAATGAGAATGACCCATGCATGAACCACCAACCCAAATTGCCACCCTAATTCTAAAAGGAAGAACCTTAATTTAGGCACAGTTATTGTCTATATGTGATTGTTATTTCTTGTTCTAAGACTCCTAAAATGGCGTTTATCATTTTTCCAAATCATAAAAGTACAGTTATTTTGCTGACCTCTCTTTTATTCTTCTCTCTTTTTTTCCCCAATTTTTCCACTCTTGCTTTCTTCGTTCTTCAGTTAGAAAATAAAATATCTTCTCTCTGTGTATTCATGTTTCAAGCCATAACTTCATTGGAATTTATTCTCACATATTTGAATAGATTATTCTTGCTCTCAATCTGATGGAATCATGAACACAACACTCAGGGCAGCTGAAGTCTTATCCAACAGTTGGGAAGCTGTCTGCAACATTTATAAAGCAACAAAGAAAATTACAATTTAAAATATTTGTACAGCTCTTCAATGATACCGAAATAAAACCATTTTCGGAATGCCAGAATTGTGTGTGTGGAAATAAATCAACAATGGCATAGATGACAATAGTCAAGAAAGTCAAACGTAATTACTTGCAAACACTCATCTCGCAGACTTGTTGATTGCATTTGATCTCGCTCTAAGTATGCAGATTCGATTTCAGACTTCTTCAAAGCACGTACGATGGATATTTCACGTTCAGAAAAACCATGAAGGCGTACCCTAGCAACCTGGTAAAAAGGTTATTAAAATACCATTTAAATAAACATATGAATGTACTTGTCTATTGATCCGGAGGTTAAGAAGCGAAGGGTATGTAGAAAAATTTCAGCAAGATAAAGTCCGAGATCATCTCGGGCACCCAAACCCCGAGACCACCTCGGGCATATAGAGTCTCGGGACCACCTCGGGCACATAGAGTCCTAGGACCACCTCAAGCATACAAAGACCCGAAACAACCTCAGGC
>JBAMIB010087024.1:0-26490 GCA_037177415.1 Kaempferia rotunda
GTAAGTCAATTTTTATATCAATTTATTATTTTTTTATTATGATTTTGAAATAAAAATATTACTTTTCATCCAACATTAGTAATTATTTGTGTCCATTTACATTTAAAATACATATTTCTAGAAATATTTCCAAAGAAAACGTTGAAGATAGATAATTTTTTTAATTTTTTTTAAATTTTTTATGAACCCGCGGGTTGATTTGCCTAACCAGCAACCCGCCTTTGATTGAATTTGATTTGAGATTTTCCAACCCGCTAAGATATCGGGTCGGTCCGTCCTACCCAAATGGCCGACCTATCATAGGCCGACCTACCCGGCCACAAATTAGCCCATCTGACATCTCTACTTACTCACTAAGAACCCTTTTCTATTCACCATGTCAATGACAAACACTATCTCCTACTTTGAATCGATGAAATTCTAAAACCGTGCAAGACCAGCAGTTAGTTTGTGCTCTAATTAAATTTCAAATTAAAATAATCAAAGTTCATCATTATTGACCAACGAGTCAATTGACGTTGACCCATTCGACCACCGGAAAAAGAACCAGGGCCCTTCTAAAATAATAATAATAAAATTATTAAAGTATTTTTACTGAAATTTTGTTGCAAATAGTTTACGGATTTTTTTATGAATTAATTTATTTTAATTTTTTTTTATGGTTTCATGATTTTAAAATTGGATAAAATTCTAATTTGGGCTTTGCAAGGGTAGATATGTAAAAATAGCATGTTTTATCTCATTATAAAATGGTTCTTTAAAGCCTTCTCTTCCATTCCATTGTGTCGGCGTTGAAATCCCTCGATCCCTCCGCTCTTCTCTCTCTCTCCTCCGTCGTCGTCGTCGCGCCGCCGCACCGGGAAGCAGGAAGCATCATATCGTTTTGGGATCGGCGTCGAGGAGTATCCGGGGCCGATGCGTGGCGTCGAATGAGAGAAGCGAGTGGCCTCGCTGATATCCTTGACCGTCGAAGGCCGGCGACTGCGACGATAATGGATCCTGAACCCTCCCACTCCTCTGCCGATCACAACTTCGAGTTCGCTTTCAATTCCAGCAACTTTTCCGACCGAGTCCTCCGGATCGAGGTCATGGCGGAACCGCCAGATGCCGGTTCCAGCCATCGCAAGCGCAGGAGGGATGACGGACCCAAGGAAAAAGGTGAGGAAAACCTTTGGACTCATTGGTTCGATTCCCTCAGTAGATCCTACTCTCTTTTATTTCGTTTTCTTTTTTTTTTAATATTTTTTTTCCCTTTCGATTCGATTGGTATGGTTTTTTTCCTGCATCCTTGTTCCGATTGAATTACAAGATTACAATTAAGTTTTGCCTTATAATTCAATGCCGAATATTTGTAGGAATTTCGGGCATGATCGTGAAAGATGGGCTTTCGATCGTTATTGTTAATGATCACTATTTTTGGTGATGGATGATGGCATTTACTTGCTGATAATCTCGTTGAACTGTAGATTACAATAACTCTGCTTCGATAATATATATAGGCATTGCGCTGCATTGATATTTTTGACCTGTTTTCTTTGCTAATTGGGGATTTTGTGGCATGCGTAACTTGTTGCTAATGTGCTGAAAAATCGTTTGGTTAGATTCGTCAGGAAAGCAAAAAAAAAAAAATTAATCGATTCAAGATTCTGAGGTATTTCTTAACATTAATGTAGAGGATCCATGCTAATTTCTTACCTTAATGAAAATATCAATATCAACCTCTCATGTATATCCAACACACTTAACTGGATGCTCCGCACGAAGGGGGTTTTTTTTCTCCAGAATCCTTAATTGTCTGGTTGGGCAATTAAATTATGTTTTACTCCCTTTTACCTTTTTTTTAGCACCGTAGTTTGCAAATTGCTATTTGGAGCTTGTATCAATTGTTTTGTTGGCAATTAAATTTTATTGTTGTTGTTGTTGACGTCGTAGCACCAGAATTTGCAAAGTACTGTTTGGAACTTGTATCAAATTGCCAGCCTGACACTCAAGAATGTGAAGAATATGAGAACCATGATGAAGATGATGAACCAACCTTTGAAGAATCTGCACCAGGTAAGATTCAAGATGGTTTTATTCAGATATCTCAAACCCTACTTAGCATCAGTCTTGAATAGTTATGGTTGCTTCTATACACTAAACCCTCTTATATTTTGCTTCACATAATAAGCTTGTTTTAATTTTAATTATAATTTTCCTTAGCTTGCAAACTAATTTTTATCAAGTTGAGCTAGGATTTAGCCAATTTGTATTGAAGAACTAACTTGAAACTTAACTTATCTAACTTTAGATTTTTAATTTCCAATCTCTATCTCATCATGAGATTGTGTTTGGTTGGGCAGAGGCTTGATGATTCAACCATGGAATCTATCAGTTTAAATTCTTATTCAACTGCTGAAAAGGGTAAAAAATTGAATGCAGTGATTTGGCATAGGTTTCTCTATACGCACATGCTATAAGTTCCAGCATGTTGACTTCAGCTATAAGTTGAACAAGTCTTAATGTTGTGCCGACTTTCAATGAAATGTTTGTCAGCCTTCACGCTGGCCAAATCATTCAATCTGATTTTGATCCAACTCTTACCACCTTAAGCCATATAATTCATTATCTTAGATGGTCAACCATTACCATCCTAAACCATATAATTCATTGTCTCTAGATAGTCATTCACATTGTTCTATGTTTCCAATATGTTTTTTACTGCTCTTGATAACCTTTTCTTCAAGTTGGTGCATGAGCTTCTACAAAACATTTGTTTGATTCTTGATAATCTCAAAACCTAACATGTTCTTTTATTTTTTCTTAATAAAAATTAACAAAAACTACTAAAATTTTCACTTTAAAGCTTGCCTCACAAAGTACCTGAATTTTATTCTTGCAAAATTGGAGTCACTTATGTATCTTGTCACTCCATTGAACTCCATATCACTAGTAATATTAAATTCAATTAAACTACTTTTAACTACATTACTTAGAGTTTTATTTGCCTCTTTCTAATTTGTATCCAATCGATTCACCTTATCTAACTAAAAATACGTTAGTTGTCATTGAACTCATCTATTCCATCTCAACTTTTTCACTTCCATTTTATACTAATTGCGCTCTTATAATAGTATGTCTTTTTCCAATAAGCCTTACATATCAATCTTATCATTCTCATCTTTGTTAAATTGATTTTTTTGTTTGTGCTTGTCATTTTCTATCTGTCCAACACCTATATCCATAAAGTTTGGTAGGGCATACCATAGAATTATAAAATTTTCCTTTTAGTTTAAGGAGAAGACAATGATGCACAAGAACCTGAGAACTCTCCATTTCTATCATCAATTCTTTATTCTATTAATGATGTCTCAATCATTATCTCCTCGTTTTGAATAATATATCCAAGATATCTAAAACACTTAATAAATTGCATTTCCATTCATCTTGACTATTTGAGATCTTTTTTTTTTTTGTTGCTAAAGTGCCATTTTGCATATTAAATTTTAGTTCTACTTGAACTTAAATATATTTAAATTAAAATATTTAATGTCTAAAGTTTTTCCTACCACTCAACTTAGAGTTTAATCCATTAATATTTTCATTAACTACTGGATATTATATGCAATAACATGCACCACGCCAAGAAGGCTCATTGTCAATATGATTGATGATTCATCAGGTGTCTAGTGTATGCACAATCCATTTACATATGCAGTATAAATCTATTTTACAAGAAATTTATATAGTAATCTTGTACTGAAATCATTTTTCATCAAATGTCTGATGTGAATACGGGTACTTAATCTTGTATTTCTATTGAAAAATAATCTTGCAATTATCATGTTTCAAATTTTTCTTTGACAATACTACATTACTAGCTAGGGCAACTTTGTGACAAAGTTTTCATTGTTCTCATGATAATCTTTATTCTCTTTTTTGTGTTTTGATCATCTTTATTTATTTGCAGGTGATGATTCAGAAAATAATGATTCCTCGAGCATGGGATCTCCACGGATTCTCAGAGTTAAATCTATTTATATTAGTTCTGCTATACTTGCTGCTAAAAGCCCATTCTTCTATAAGGTTAGCACTACTGCCATACTTGAAATTTTTGTGATCATCTTTACTGATGTGGAATTTAATTCCTATCTTTGATATTAGCTTTTTTCAAATGGCATGAAAGAATCTGATCTGCGACATGCGACACTAAGAATCAATGAATCAGGTAATTTCAAAGCACATCAAAGTTTTGTTCAACGCATGCTCATATGCATTCTAAGGCATATCATTGTGGTCACTTGCCCATTTAGTGCTTTATAATTCCTTGAGATTTTTGAATCAAGGAAATTCACATCACATTCTCTACCTCTTTCATTTGTTTAAGATATACAGTTGTCTTCAGGATCACAAAATTAGAGAACTAGTTGACATTATATTTATTGTAGTATTCTTTAGAGTTGAATTTGTGTTAAGGACATGATTGTTATTCTTCTATATTGTGATAAGATACTTAAGGCATGATAGGATTTCCTTTGCAATTTATAATGGGTTTTTTTTTAACTAAATGCGAGATTCTTAATATATGATAGGATTTCTTAAGATTCTATTTCCCTAAACTTAGAGGTTTTAGTTAAAACGAGTGCTGTTTCATTTTAAATTTGTAAGTAATCAACTTTATCAGGTTAACATTAAAATTGACACTTTCTTTTGGGGCTTGACCTGTCACTTTTCCTCATATGCAAGTGTGCACGATGCTCATAAAAAAAAATCTTTATTTCGTAAGAAGAAATTAGCATACATGCATTAATGATCAAAAGATATTAAAGGGGTATGCAAATATGAAGTGGAGAACTCTGCTATGGTTAGAGATACAGAGAGGTGCATATACAAAGGTTGAGGAGATACTTCTACATCCCCACATGATAAGAGTTGCTACACAATTCCTCAGAATAAATATTTGGTACCAAGGAGCTGCAGATTTTGTTAGAAACCTAGTTGGATGAAAAGATAACATGTTAGAGCTTTTGATCAAGGAGACAGGTTGGGACTACTGATCAAGGAGTTTTTTTTTTATCAAATTTAATTGGAACATATTATCTAATTACATGTGAGATTTGTCTAAAAGAAATGGCGTGGAATCTTTGTGAACGGCCTTTAGTTTGAAATTTGCTTTTTTGGCATAGACTTCCCAACTATCCACTTGGATATGGACTTTGCTTTTATGGTTCACATGGACAACTTAAGATTATAAGTTGTCAGTAGAAAAGCCATGAAAAATAAATCTGTGGTTTGGCTCAGCAGTATGCGCTACTTGAAACCTCTCTAGCTAATTGATCAACACAGGAAGTTCTAATGGAGTGGTCATGAAGGTCTTATGTTGATACAAAGTGGGCAAGAGTCATTATTACAGGCAAGAAAGCCCTATATTCACCTGCAAGTATTGCAACATATTAATTGTTAGCACCATTGGATATGGCAGATCCAAAAAAAATTTTGCATGAAAATATTTTAATCCATTATTTTGTTAAATTGTGTTGAATTCCCATTAAATTGGCGATTCTTTTTGTGTAAATTTGTTTCCCACTGGATGATCAAAATTGAGTTTCATGTGATTTGTCGGTTGGATCCACTAGAATTGGTCATTCTAGCCCCACTTCTCATTCTGTTCTCTTAATGTATTTTCTTATTTCCCATTGCATTGTTGGTTGGTTATCCTTCTGATTTCCACTTGTACCTGTTGCTGGACATAAACCTTCATTCTTTTCCTTTTTAATTTAAACAGAGGAAGCTGCTCTCATGGAACTCTTGAGTTTTATGTACAGTGGAAAGCTGTCGACTACATCTCCAACACTTCTTTTGGATGTGTTGATGGCTGCTGATAAGTTTGAGGTTGTTTCATGCATGCGGCACTGTAGTCAGTTACTTAGAAGCTTGCCCATGACAACAGAATCTGCATTGTTGTATCTGGATCTACCTTGCAGCGTTTCGATGGCTTCTGCTGTCCAACCTTTGACTGATGCTGCTAAAGATTTCCTTGCCAATAGTTATAAGGACATTAACAAGTGAGTCAACATTTTTTACAACATTTAGCTGTCTTGAAAAATACTAATACTTTCTAAACCTGGAACTTGGAACTATCTATTTCAGGTTCCAAGATGAAATGATGAGTCTTCCCCTTTCTGGCATTGAGGCTATTCTTTCTAGTGACGACCTCCAAGTGGCATCAGAAGATGCTATATATGACTTCGTTCTCAAGTGGGCACGCGCACAATACACACTGTTGGAAGAACGACGTGAAATCTTGAGTTCTCGCCTGCTTCACCATATCCGTTTTTCTCATATGACTTGCAGGAAACTCAGAAAAGTCCTCACATGCAACGATCTGGATCACGACCTTGCTTCCAAATTAGTAAATGAAGCACTCTTCTTCAAGGCCGAGGCTCCTCACAGGCAGCGGGCCCTTGCTGCTGACGAGTTAAACCACAAGCGTTTTGTGGAGAGGGCTTACAAATATCGTCCACTGAAGGTGGTGGAATTTGATAAGCCACACCCTCAATGCATTGTCTACCTGGATCTCAAGAGGGAGGAGTGCGCCAAACTGTTTCCGTCAGGAAGGGTCTACTCTCAGGCATTCCATTTGGGTGGCCAGGGCTTCTTCCTCTCGGCTCATTGCAACTTGGATCAGCAGAGTTCATTCCACTGCTTTGGCCTTTTCCTAGGGATGCAAGAGAAAGGCTCCATCAGCTTCACAGTAGAATATGAGTTTGCCGCAAGAACTAATCCATCTGGAGAACTTGTGAGCAAGTACAAAGGCTTCTACACATTTACCGGTGGGAAGGCAGTGGGCTACCGGAACTTATTTGGCATACAGTGGAGTTCTTTCATTGCCGAAGATAGCCCTTACTTCATCAACGGCACCCTTCACTTGAGAGCTGAATTGACCATCAAACAGCCTCAACCACCTTTGCAATGATCAAATGTTAGGGCTGAATGCCAGTTCATGTAAACCTGTCCGTGTTATTGTACTCTACTCGTTAAAACTCGGCATGAAGAAGTAATGGTTTTATGTAATACTGCATCTGCAAAGCTGCAATAGTTGTGTGTTAGAGGAATCTTGAAAGCCCTCTTGATCTTGTCATTCTGCACCCATTCTGTTAACAACCTTAGAGGAATTGCTAGATGGATCATGTCATTTTAATTTCATGCCTAATTTTCAGAGTGAGCTTTTGTCAAGGATTACTCCATCACTAGTCATAGATTCTCACTTGAATCTGTTTTCAGGAACTTTGAAAAACCCTGGAAGTTACTTGCAATTCTCTCATTCGATTGAAATCTTCTTCTGAATTGTTACAATTTGCATATCTCTTGTGCATATGATCCCCACCTATCCCAACAGTGACGGTGGAGAAGATAGATCTCGTAAGCACTTGACGAGACTTCACAAAAGGTAGAGTCATGTTTTAAACAGATCAAAAACACTTTTGTTTCCTTATCATGATTTGATATTCCTCCATGGAAGTGATAACCTCTCTACCTGTTCTTTTGCTGATTCTTTAGGGCTCAAAGTGGCAGGTGGAATGATCCGCCCACTACCAAATCTCTCAGCAGCCGTTGAGTAGTCTAAATCAGGTAATCATTTGATATGATTATGCTGTTTGTGGCAATATCTTATGGCACGACTTTATCAACTTTCAACCACACTAAACTAGTTTAAATCCAATAATGGCAATCATTTCTTTTTTGGTTGACTAATAATTGCAATCATTAGAATATAGAAAACTTTAAGTGATTAGTTGGAGTCAAAATGGTAGTTCCGTGAGGTACATAGTAGGTGTGAGGGATACAGCAACAACTCTAACCAAAAGTATTGAGTAAAAATTATTTATTGACTTCCTTCCAAGTTAGAAATTCCTAGTGCTTAGTATGAACAAATAATTATGAAAATTGAATTGAACTAGTGTTAGGTTACTGGTTTAGTGGTTGGATCAACCGACCAACAGGTTGATTCGCATGTCGATTGAAAGACATTGATTCGACAATGTCAATTGGTCTACTCATCGTAGGAAAACGAAGTTAATCATACTTAGCCATTTTAAGTAATCAAAACAATTTGATCAAAGGGTATAATCTTTTTTTTTTTTGTAGTCTAAAACTATGCTTAAGTTTTGGATTGAAGCTTAATATGAAAATAGATTTATCGTCAAGACGAATATTAGATACACATCAATAAATTGGACATTTCTGTTGGAAATCTAAAGGCCAAATTGAACTTCCAATCTAAAACTAATAGCATTTTTTATGTTAAAAATCTAAAGGGCAAATTGATGAACTCTAGGGAGCAATATGAAGTTTTCCCTAAATTGTCTAGTACTCTAGTGGAGATGGGGACAAATGAGATGGAATTTGGCAGCTGGAATAATGCTGCTGCTCCCCATGAAATAATAATATATGGAATTAAATTGTAATTTTTTTTTTTATTTTGTATATTTTACTAGTATGATTTTTGTTCTTACTATTGGATTATTAATGCAGATGGTGTTGGTGTTCCTTTTTATTTTTTATTTATATATTGTTTTGTTTTTAATTTTCTTATTTTAGTCCTGGTATATGTCTTTTAAATTTATATATCATGCATGATCTGTACTATTTATTATTGCTCAACTAACACAATTGAGGGATCAAATAATCAAGAGAACATTTCATTTCACCTATCTATTTTGCTAATTGACCCTAAAATTCTAAGATCATCAAAATACTTCCTAAAATACAAAAATCTTATAATTTTACTAGGGCAAAAATAACGAATCATCAAATTGATATTCTTACTTTCAACATTGCTATTTAAACACCATTGATTTTTTTTTTAATTTAGTTAAAATTATTTTAAAATTAGTGGCTGCTATAAAAAAAATTTAAAGTGATTTAACCAAGTAAAAATAATTTTGATTAAGTTGGTAAAGAATATTTTAATATAATAATGTTTTTGTTTAATAATTTTAATTAGAATGAAACATTATATTTTATTACGTTGTAGCATTTACTCTGTAACTGTTATATTATATGACAATTAGCCATTGTGGTTATACGTTGTAGATCATAATTATTATACTGAAAGTAAGTGTATTCGTAAGATAAAACATATGGTGAAACATTTATTTGATGATTTTTTTTTTTTTAAAGATTTTTTATCTATTTTTTAAATGAAATAGCAATGTTATTATTTTTTTAACTCTAATAAAATGTTATCAATTGCTTTTCCTGTCATTTTTTTTCTTAAAACTTAATATTGTTAATAATTTTGACTCTGAATTTTAAACATTTTTTTAAGAAGTAGTTTGAAAATTCTACCATTAGTTAGTTACTTTTTAGAAAATAATTGATATGCCTGCAAATTAGATGATAAATGAAAAAAAAAATTATATCCAAGAACAATTATACTTTTTAAAAGGTAAAAGTAAAATTAAAATTAATAAAAGGGAAAAAGTAAAAGAAAAAAGAAAAAGTAAATGAGAGAGACTGCACTACTACTGCCACTAAAGTCACCTCCAAACTTTTACTTTTTCTTTTCAATCTTTTTTTTTTCATTTTTAAAAAAAATTCAAATCCATACACCCGCCAATCTCATAAACCTTAACACAATTTATCAAATTAGATTTAGTTCAAAAAAACAATTTTAGTGAAAATAATAATAAAATGTATTTAATTTAAAAGTCAAACAATATGAGAACAAACAAATTGATCAAATTATAGCTAAATTAAAGTTAGTAATTATATCCAAATTATAAATTGCATTTAAATCCATAAATGATTTTTTTTTTCAATTTGGCAAGCTACACTGTATTTTCAAAGACTGAGGCTATATTAGGACAAACACTTTTTACAAAATAATTTCTAGTGTATCAAAAAGATCACAAATTTAATAGCTATTATATTTGCTAAAATTTTAAAATATAAAATTAGTAATTTGATTTATAAAATTTGTCTCAATCGATAAGAGAGTGGGCCACATGTGTTGATATTATATTATTTTCCGTGCTTTAATCTGTATTTACCATCTAAACATTATATTTTCAGTATATCTAATCTTGATTTAGAAAATTATATTCCATTTTCCCTTCAAAAAATGCCCTTTTACAATCATCCTCTCTAAATATTTATTTTACTTGACGCAAAATAAAATACAGTTGGATACGAATTTATAATCCCTCAGGATAACTTTAGAAAATTGAAAGTTAAGGGTTCTGTTAAAGATTTCGAGAATTTAGAGTCATTTTAAGAAAAGTGACCTCTAAGGGGCTAAACGAAAATTTTCCCACGGCTGTTAATGCCTTTTAACTTTAAATCAAATTTACGGGGGAGGGTAGCTGGAAGGTTATTTATGTAAAATCATACTATTTACAGGGCCCAACTAAAAGCAGAAGCTGGTTTAAATACACCATCGGTACCCGTCTAGATCTACCCATTAGCATCGTTACCTTTGTTTTTTTGTATGTCCAGTAGGCGGGGTCCACGAAGAGAAAGAAACATTGAGGGTGGGTGTGTCGGATAGAGTTGTGAAGCGAAACGGAATTTCCTCTTTTGTTCTTTTTTGCGCTTTAATCCTCCTTTATTTTAAGCGTTTAACCGCCATCTTATGGTTGATAAAGAGGGGAGGCGGCGATCGCTTTCGATGGCGTGCGTAGCCCCAAATCGCTTCTTCGAGCTCGGCAATGGCGATTTCCGAAGGTACGCTCTTCCACTCCTCTTTCTCTCTTCCTCGTTTTGCTCTGCTCTGCTCTGCTCTCGCCCATAGCGTCTGGTGAAAGACCACATTTTTACTGCTTTTTTATGAGTAATAATATTGCTCGACGCTAAACGCTTGCTTCTTTCTCGCTCTCTCTTCGCTGGTGCTTGCAGTTGACGCGAGCGAGTAAATGATTGCATTCAGTGCCATCGGCGATCGCGCCAGACGCTACCTTTTTAAGCAAAATACAAGCGGCGGGATGCTTCTCAACGGCTACATCTTCTCTTGCCCTGATTTTCGTCTATTCTGAGATCTCGGAGTTTGATTCTAGTTTTTTGGCTGCGGAGGTAAGAAGAGACGGAGTTTTCGAGTTCAGGTGACTTGTTTGATCGAATCACTGTGAGTAGGGAAAAACTCGCGTCTTTTTGGTTGATTTGGGTGTTTTTCTAATGGCAAAGTGGGATTGTTGAAGCAGATGCTAAAAGGTTGAGCCAGAGAAAGGATTTGCGAGTCAAGTGTTAGAAATGTGTTCAAATCGAGCGCTTTCGGTGGTTTTGGCCCTCTGGTTGGCGATTTTCGCCGCGGGGGTCGCCGCCGGTAGCCTGGCGGAGGACAAGCAGGCGTTGCTCGACTTCCTCACTGCCGCGCCTCACGGCCGCAGCCTCAATTGGAGTCCTGCCACCGCGGTCTGCGGTCGGTGGACCGGCGTCACTTGCAGCGCCGATGGTTCCCGAGTCGTCTCGCTCCGCCTCCCGGGGATTGGATTCAGAGGCCCGATCCCACCTAACACTCTCAGCCGCCTCTCCGCCCTCCAGATCCTGAGCCTCCGGTCGAATAGTTTCTCTGGCCTGTTCCCGCCGGACTTCGCCAACCTCACTGCTCTCACTGGCCTCCATCTCCGGTTCAATCGCTTTTCTGGTCCACTACCCGTTGATTTCTCGCCTTGGAAGAACCTCAGCGCGCTCGATCTCTCCTTCAACCATTTCAACGGCAGCATCCCGTCTTCCATCTCCAATTTAACTCATCTCGCCATTCTAAACCTCTCCAACAACTCGTTGTCTGGCCAAATTCCAGATCTTGAACTCCCCAACTTGCAGTTCGTTAACGTATCCAACAACCACCTTGATGGTACAATTCCGAAATTCCTCCTAAATTATCCAAGTTCGTCATATTCTGGGAATGACTTCACACCAATAGTCCCATTCACTCCTTCACCATCGCCCGAACTACTACCGCCTGCTCCGTTACCAGCCCCAAGGCCCATAACCAAGAAGAAATTGAGTGAATCTGCAATTCTTGGCATTATAGTCGGTGGATGTGCTTTACTCTTCTTGATGGCTGCATTGTTTCTCTATCTTTGCTGCTCGAGAGGGGACGAAGAGGATTATGTCTCAGGAAAAAGGTCAAAAGGGGACCGTTCACCAGAGAAGGCTGTTGCTCGTAAAGAAGACGCAAACAACCGGTTAGTCTTCTTTGAAGGCTGTACCTTTGCTTTTGATCTTGAAGATCTGCTGAGGGCTTCTGCTGAGGTTTTAGGCAAGGGGACATTTGGAACTGCATACAAAGCAGTGCTGGAGGATGCAACGACGGTGGTGGTGAAGCGGTTGAAGGATGCTAGCGTTGGCAAGAGAGATTTCGAACAGCTGATGGAGGTAGTAGGGAGGATAAAACATGAGAATGTGGTGGAGCTGAAAGGATACTACTACTCCAAAGACGAGAAGCTCACCGTGTATGACTACTATAGCCAGGGGAGTGTCTCTTCCTTGTTACATGGTATGCCTTCCACCATTTTCACTAAGCTAGCTGCTAAAGTTCATCCTTTTAAACATTTTTTTGTTGTTGTGGCATAGCTTCTAATGGTTCTTTCATGGCCATGATGTTCCAATTCTTTATCCTTAGGTTCAGGTAGATCTTAAGCTACTCAATTAACTTTATGCTTCTTTTCTTCCATGACTAGTCTAAAATGATTATTTGTATCCGTACAGTGAATTCTACAGGAAACAAGTTATTACTTACATCTATATAAGGTCATGTATCTTTCAGTTGTGTTACAATCTTCCAAGATTGTGTAGAACTGCAAGAAGTTTGTATTTAACTTGTTGATAGATGCAATGGTACATTACTGTAGTATTGCTTTTATATGATGTATCACATACATTGTGGTTGTAGGGAAGAGAGGTCATGACAGAATGCCCCTTAACTGGGAAACCAGGCTTAAAGTAGCACTTGGAGCTGCAAGAGGAATCGTGCGCATTCACACCGAAAACAACGGCAAGCTTGTTCATGGAAACATCAAGTCGTCCAATGTTTTCCTCAACGACCAGCAATTCGGTTGTGTCTCTGACTTGGGTTTGCCATCCATCATCAATCCGATGATCCCGCCTGTCTCTCGCTCCGCTGGTTACCGTGCTCCGGAGATGGTTGATACCCGGAAAGCATCACAGGCATCTGATGTCTACAGCTTCGGTGTTCTACTGCTCGAGCTACTCACAGGCAAATCACCCATCCAGATAGTGGGTGGGGGTGATGAGGTGATCCACCTAGTTCGCTGGGTTCAGTCTGTCGTCCGCGAAGAATGGACCGCAGAGGTTTTTGATGTGGAGCTGATGCGGTATCCAAATATAGAAGAAGAGATGGTGGAGATGCTGCAGATTGCAATGAGCTGCGTAGTGAGGGCACCGGACAGGAGGCCAAAGATGGCAGAAGTGGTGCGGATGATCGAAGGACTGAGAAGGCTTGACGGCGGCAACTGGACTTCGACAGAAGCCTCGACGCCGACACCAGCACGCGCTCAGTGAGGTTCAGTTACTGTGCCATTGCCAGTGTTAGTGTAGTTGAGTTCTTGTAGCATTAATCTGTTCAGATTCTTTGGCTTTGTCCATGATCTTGTAGGTTTAAAATAGAGCAGAAGATCTTTTCTTAGGTTTATTAAGATCTCTATGGTTATCAAGTATAGCCATTTCAATTGTTGCTGCAGATGAACATTTTGAATTAATCCACTTTAATGCTCTGTTCTATAGGTATGTAATCTTTAATTAATTTGTTCAGGAAAAATTACAGCATTAATTTGGTTTGTAATTGTTTGGTCAGATTTCAAAGCGAATTAAATTGAACCGGAATCTAGGTATTAATTGGTCGGACCAACCGTGCTGGAGCTTTTAACCGTTGTAGCAATAAATTTGTTTAATAGGATTGGTTTTAAACCGTTGAGGAAATGAAGGTCGATCGATTGCTAATCTTGTTCGAGCGTTTTAGATTTTATGGCGAATGTAGAATTTAAACTATGAGAAAGTTATTGTTTTTATTATAATTTGAGTTAATTATTTAAAACTTGTTATTGCATAATTTTTTTTATATTTTTTTTCTTTTAAGTCTATCTTTTTATCTTGTAATTGACTATATAAATCTTCTTAATCCTTTAAACTTAATCTCATATTATTAATCATTGTTTTACACTTACACTATTAATATACATATTCATCATAATATAATCTAATTAAAATATTTATTAATCGTCTGAATACATAGATATATTATTTTAAACTCATCTTTCAATATTTTTCCTTAATTATCTCTCTAATGTTCAAATAAGCTGCTTTTAGTCTACACACTCTTATATGCGTGATCATGAGCGAAATCTCATGTGAAGAGTTGAAGTAGTGCTCATTTGAATTTTTTTATTCTCTGTTCTTTCTCCTGCATGCAGCCTCTCCTTTTTTCTGCATGCAATATGATGTTGTTTTGAAAAAAACAGCTCTGAGGTGGAAAAACAACCTTGCCGCTGAGATTATGTACCTTAATTAAGTATGTATATTGATCACATATTTATACAATTGAAGATGTTGATTGACCTATTAGAGATAGTGCTCAATTGGATAGAAAATATACTAAATTTTAGTTTAAAGGGTGATAAATTTAAAAAGAATTATACATCTTTTTAGACTTTTTATCCCTATATTTGCCATATACATGTAAAAAAAAAATGTGCGCATGTATTGTATCAATATCTCTTTTTTAACTTTTTGTACCTATATTTTACCATATTATGTGTCCCAGGAAAAAGAAGTTGAAGTAAACTTTGAATTTTACACGAGTGAAAATAATTTTTTTTTACAAGGTATTGTATATCGAACTATTTGATAAAAAAAACTTGATAGCTATAAAATGGTACCTTATTACGAAGGGTTGGAATAGGACTCGAATAGGGCGGTAGAGCTATCGGGCGGGCCAACCCGTGGCAGGGCGGGTTGGCCCATGGCGGACCAACTATTTGGCGGGCCAGGGCAGGGCGGGCCAACATCTTGGCGGGTTAAAAAATCTCTAACCAAACCCAATCTAAGGCGGGTTGCGAGTTAGGCGGGCAAACCCGCGGGCCTGTCAAAAATAAAAAAAAATAATTAAAAATAGTTTATATTTTTTAACATTTTACTTCGGAAATATTTCATCAATCTGGAAATAGGTATTTTAAATGTAAATGAACGCAAATAAGTACTAATATTTTTATTTCAAAATCATAAAAAAAATAATGAATTGATATAAAACTTAGATTACATATGTTCCTCAACCCGCGGGCCAACCCAACCCGTCGCGGGCCTAGGCGGGTCGACCCATAGCGGACTTGGGTTGATAAAATTTCAATCTAACCCGCTTAAATTGTTTGGCGGGACGAATCAATCCGACGGGTCCAACCCAAATTGACAGCTCTATAGAGAGGATTATCTAAGATCTTCTACTCTTGAATATAACCATAACTAGAACTTTATTAGTAAAACTACACCTACAAAGAATGTAAAGAATTTGACAAAAACTAATCATGTAGCCTCCAAGTGCTGCTGCCTATCTTATGAACAACTTGAGAATTCTCTCTAATCGAACAAGCCGAAACTCATGTCATCGTCAGACTCCTCTGCAGGTTCCTCCTTCTCTTCAGCAGGTGCTGCTGGTGGTTTTTCAGCTACGACATCTGCAGCATCCGGAGGAGCAGAAGCCACTGCAAACTTGCTTGGATCCTGCACCATTTCAAATGGTTTAGAGAACCATAAATAATCGTCCTTTTAATTCGTAGAGATACATCCGAAAATGGTCTTATTCCGAGCTTTGAGAGGAGGGCAGCCGCGGAAGAGCCCACTTTGTCTCCTTTCTTGATCAACTCGACAGGGGTGATGATTTCGACAGTGCCCTTGTTAATCTTGGTTGGAATGTTGAGCACCTGAACGAGAGAAAAAATTTCGATAAGTTTACTGCAAACAACGAAGTATATGAAGTCATTTTAGTGGTTAGATACAGACCTGAAAGAAAGATGTTTGCGAAGGGTCCAATCCGGTGTTACCGGGTGGGACAATGACATCAATAGGAGCTATTAGACCAACACGAGCAGGAGCTCCAACCTGAAACAAACATAGAGGATGATTGAGCACTATACTTGTAGAGATCGAATCAAATGAAACTAATGGCACAATGCCCTGTGAGTTGAATGAACAGACAAATGAATTGTTAGAAATGTAAATCTTTAGTGTAACTAAACAGAATATTGAACTTAGGCGAGAAAAAGTGGAATATATTAGAGCTAAAAATAGTAGGAACATAGCATAGCTTGCTAGTGCCCACTCTGATAGAAATTTTTACAGACTAGTAGAAGAAGGTAATAACTAATCAAGCAACATAGTTTCAGAGGTTCAGCAGCATAGCACATTCGGTTTCTTTGGTGTTGGAATTTGAATATATGCAGTGTGTTGGACTGAAGATGCTACAAGATTGAAAAGGTGATTCCTTGTATTTGTATACAACCTACCAATCAAGTTACCGAAGAACTTGCAAAATGGAAACCTCAACCAAAAATGTTGACTACTTGATCAAAACAAGCAACCTGATGTATGCATAGTGCATCAGACTAAAGATGCTAAAAAATTGAAAAGGTGCTTCGTTGTATTTGTATAGAATCTAGCAAAAAGTTACCTAAGAACTTGCAAAATGGAAACCTAAAATATGGTCTACTTGACCAAAACTATGATCATTGTAATATCCAACATAAAAAACAGTTAAAGACACATTTTTAAATGATGAAGAAGCGTAGCTTCAGCATCGAATATCTGGTTCCTTTGGTGTAGGAATTCAAATATATGCATAGTGTATCAGACCAAAGATAGCACGGAGTGGAAAAGGTTCTTCATTGTATTTGTATACAATCTGGTAAACAAGCTATTTAAGAACTTGCAAAATGGGAAACCTCAACCGACAATATTAATCATTTGACCCAAAATTATGATCATTGTAATATCCAACATAAAATAGCATTAAAAACACATTTACAAATGATCAAGCAGCATAGATTCAGTGTTTCATATCTGGCTCCTTTTGTGAAGGAATTCAAATGTACGCATGGGGTATTGGACTAATGACACTACGGAGTGGCAAAGGTTTATACAATCTAACAAACAAGTTGTCTACGAACATGCAAAATGGAAAACACCAAAAATATTGATGACTTGACAGAAAACTACGATAATCGTGATAACCAACATCAAAAAATCACATTTATTGTATTCAATACCTTGTACTTGGCAACCTCCTCGCTAACTTCTTTAAGATCGCCCTTTGTGAATATCAATCCCACATTCCCCTGAATCAGTCGAGGGTAAATGACTAAATAGCTAAATGATCGATTCACGGAGGTCCCAAAGATGAGGAAATGGGAAATGGCGAAGAGGGCCGTACGACGAGAAGGGGGAGGAGGTTGAGGAAGTCCTTGTTGCCGGTCTTCTCGGTGTGGAAGCAAATGCAGCGGCGGATGAGGGTGTTCTTGCCCATGAGGATGATGGAGTCGCCGCGGAGGCCCCTGCGGATGCTCTGGAGCTGGTTGGAGCCGACATTGTCGGCGGCGGCGATGAGGACCTTCCCGTACTCGTCCAGCAGCGAGCACAGCTTCTTGTCGTAGCGGACCTTCTTCTCCGCCTTCGAGAGCTTCACCACCATCTCGATCTCGCTCCGCCCGAAGCAATGGGAGATGGAGAAAGGAGAGATCCGGAGGGAAGAAGAGTCCGAACCGCCCTTGTGCGCTGCGATTCCGCCGCCATTTTTATAGCGAAAGCTGCCGAACGCGAAGAGGAAGATCGTGGACGAATGAAATCGAGGCGAGCGAGTCGAGTGGATCCGAGCGTGGATCCGATCAGTACTTAGATGAGATTAGATGAGATGAAGAGGAATTAATATTTAAATTTTATCTCCGATTTAATAGTTGATGTGCATTGATCGTGGATAAATCAGAGATTATGATCCAGCAGATCCCAACTGAGTGGATCCGTGTGGTTGATTTTGACTTTGACAAAATAACACTTCACTCCAAAGTTTTTTGCTTTTTAAAACAATGTCCCTTATGAACTAAGCCAGAACCAAGCCAAATCCCCGGTGACCTAACCTAGTGATTGAATGTTGTTCATCGTCAGTCCCATAACGAGATAAAAAAAGATAAATCACTATACCGAGTTATCTCCTAGATGGAAGAGCATTTAGACCTAATCTAGTGATTGAACGTTCTTCGTCATCAGTCCCATGAGGAGATGAAAAAAAGATAAATCAGTATACCGAATTGTAATTCTATCATCTGAGATTCAAATACCAACTCGACTATATCCATCATATACATTCACAATCACATATCATTTCTATAGTAATTATTGGTCTGGAGATGGACTGACAGAGACGTTGCAATGAATAAATCACTTTTTTTTATCATCATAGTAATTTATTAAAAGGCCCAAAAGGTAGCTTTACATAATTAAGGCCCAAAAATTAATGTTCCAATTTACACTCTATTAATGGGAGAAGATGGCTCCAAAAAAGTGAACTTTGTAAGAAAATTTATTTATCAAAACTAAAACTCGATGCTTATATATTTTAAAAAAATAAAAAAAAAAATCTATAGAGGCATCATTGCCAAGTTATTCACCATCCTTAAAAAAAGTGTTTTGATAGATTATTTAATAATTTTTATTATAATAAAAAGATGGAAAATAAGAGTGTGCTTTGGTAGGTTACTTAATAATTTTGCATTATCCATTTACTCTTTTAAAAAAATGCCCTAGGCATAATAATTAAGGGTTCGATTGATAGGAACTGATGACTTATATGGTTTAACCTATCACGTGTCTTGTGATCTATTTTTTTTTAAAGAAATAAAAATCTATATTACCTTTTTTTTTAAACACATTTATACGAAAAAAAGAAATAAAATTTGGGATTTTTGAAAGCATTCCTAATAATTTTATGTTATTTACTAATTACCACCCCGGGTAGTTTAATACTTTTACTCTCTTCGAATTTGCTAAACGATCCGCACCACCCTCGCCCGCCTCGGCGCCTTGCCAAATGTCAACGGCGATGGCCGGCGGCGACGCCGACGCCCTGTCGGAGATCTCCTCCTCGAGTTCCTCCTTTCTCGCGCTCATCTGTAGCAGACCTTGCCTTTATGTGAGCGGTGAGCCCTTTATTTATGAACCCTAAAACTGTAGCTAAAGAATATGTTTCTAATAGTGCACAGACTCAGATCTTTGTTTGTTTCTTTATGTTTGCAGGTCTCATGGAATTATGCGAGGTTCAATGTTCGATCGATTGCTCGCCCAATCCTGTGAAGTCACGTCTGTTCTGGTCCAGGTTCTCTCTCTCTCTCTCTCTCTCTCTCTCTCTCTCTCTCTCTCTCGTTTTGTTTCCATGTTCTGTGGTCCAATCCAATGGCTCCAATCCAGGCAGGGGTTAGTATCTATTGTGAATGTGAGGGTGGATTCACAAGGTCCATGTGTTTGCTTTCATCGTTTGTTAACCAATCAAGCCAATGGATGTCACAAAGAAATTTATTCGGTTATTCATGTTTCTTGGGGCTCCGCTTTAGATGGCCACAACTTGACCACCCAAAACCAAAAGTTGTTCTTTTCATCGGCTTAAAAGAGAAATAGATTAAAAACTGTACCTACTTTAGTAAAGGCTGTGATATTTTCAGTGTAGGGATCACAAAGTGTCTCTGTCTAATAGATGGGGTTGAGATTGCTCTACCGTCACTTGCTGGAATCTGCCGTCATTGTGCATTTGTAAATCCAAATATGGTGTCTTTAGAATGCATAATAACCACCACCATAAGCTTACACAGTGGGATCTTCATCTCCCTTATTAGAACAACACAAAGGCACCAAAAAGACAAACAATCTTACATGGCTCGGCTTACCCTACATTTAAGCGAGAACCCAAGTATATTTATATAATACGCAAAAAAAAAAAATACACAATAAAAATCAACGGATCAACGCCCATATCTTGTATGAGAGATCTCTTGATTTTTCTTTTGACTTAATGGAGAAAAGTGAAAAACTTTGCCTCTAGTGATCCTTGACACCTCTAGTGCTCCCAGGATACAAAATAATAATAATAATAATAAATAAATAAATAATCACGTTATTGAGAAGTAAACTCTCTTCTCTACATGTATTTTGGCCTTCTAGAATCTTCAAATGCATCCTATGATGTCGCCTAACTCCAGAGCACTCCATTGATACAGTTAAAAACTATTTTAGAAACACTAAATAAATATAATTTATTTAGCATTTAGATCATAGTTGAGTTTTTTAATTCTAATATCTCACAGAACTCACCATCATCTCTCAAGATATTTTTCCCCACCTTGTAGTTAGGGAGAACAATTTTTGGTTGTCCAATTTTCCAATGTTATGTTGGTCTCAAATGTTGACTTACGATGCCGCATTGAAACTTATATTTTGTAGATTTTTGGCAAAAAATCAAAAGGGCACACTTTATTTTCCTTATTATTGCACTATGTTGAAAAAAATATCAAAAGGACGTCCCATATTCTAAAATACACTTGTTCTATTGTTATTATTGTAGCTTTGGCCAAAGCTGCTCCAACATACTCAAAATTTAATTTTAGTCAAAATTGCTCAAATATTAGCTAAAGCTGCTCCAATTTGGCCAAAAGTTCAACTTCGGCAAAACTGGTCAGATATTATTAGAGCAGCTCCATATTGGAGTAACTTTAGCGAAAGCTGCTCCATGTTAGAGTTGCATGGAGCATCTTTGACCAAAGTTGCTTGAATTGGAGCATAACGAGCAACTTTGGCCAAAGTTGCTACAACAACGTTGGACAAGGATATTTTTAGGATATGGGGTACCTGCTTGATTTTTTTTTTAAATAAAGCATTCTTTCGATGATAATGAAAATAAAGGGCACTCTTTTGATTTTTGCCCTACACTTTTTCCAAAAATATTGAAAAAAAAAATTCATTTAAAAAACTGAGGCATGAAACCTTACTTTTGAGAAAAAAAATGAAATGAAAAATTCATCTAGTAGTATGCTCAGATGTCTGATTCTTTCCCCTCTATTTATACAGTATGATGTTTGATAGTTTCAGGAGAAAGCATTCCCTATTTCCTTCAACACCTACGAAAACTAATTGATTGATATCTAGTTTGTTTTTATTAATATTTAAAGACCATTAATTTGGTCTCATGAGCTTCATATTCTATGTTATCTCCTGAAAATGACAGGATTAATATTGTAAGAACAAACTAAACTGATGCTAAAATATATAAACCAAACTTTAATAATAACATGATATGTTCATGGCAAATCATGGTGTCTTTGATTCCATAAAGCTAAGGTGCCAATATTCAATTTATTAGATGGAGGAGAACATCAATGTTGCACTCTATTCAGCACATCTTGGTGATACCCAAGCCGGTCTTAGCCCTGTTTCATGTTTTTTCCGCAATTTGTTTGCCTCTAAAACATTATGTGTTCCCATACTCTGCCATTTTTTCTGGAGAGAGGAATAACCACAGTTTCTTGTCTTCGGCTTTTGGAATCAAAAAAATAGGTGCCCTTAGGGAAGGTGTTTCCTTCCCTAACTTTTTGGTGGGGAAACCTAGGTTCCCATCGCAGATTATATGAGCGCCCACTTTCATCATACCAACAGTCTTTGCTCGCCTCAATAATATCTCATGCCCATCTCCTTTGCAAAAGAGGTGGATTACTATATTGAGTTCAGCCAGCAAAAAAACATTCTCAACTGAAAGCTTAGTGCTTGGCAGTTTCATACTTTTTTTGTGTTTTTTCTCCAATGAAACCCATACTTCATGTTAACCACCCATACATATCATTAAGTATTATCCACTTATTTAATTGTCTGCAAGGATATCCATAAACTTTATCTTCTTTGTTCTTTAGTTATAGGTGGGAGAGTGGGGATCATCTTTCGGCACAATATTTCTCTACCTTTTATACTGTAATATATGCAAAGCATGGAGAGAGTTTGGCATCACCTTCAGATGGACTTGTGGATCTGGTTTCTTCTATAATTGTCACCAACAACCTTGCATTGTTTTCTTAGACACGGGAGGAAAAGAAAATGATCCACTGTTTCATCTCATCACTTTACTGTTGGAAAGTGTAAACTCAACTATGAGAACTTAGGAATTATTTGTTTTATGATTCACAAGTTGACTAAACTTTTGGTTGATTGATTATGTGTACTTGTTGATGATTTTCAAGCTACAATTAAAAGGCTTAGAAGTTCTCAGTTTTAAAGGTTTTTTCTTAGATTAAACAATGATTCCGTATTGTTGGTATACAACTTTCTGCTTAATATGTATATTGAAGCAAATTGGATGTTTCTCAAGTTGGTAAGGAAGTAAATACATTTAGCACAATCTTTATTTTTGTGTAAACCTTGGACTATTACCTAATGCTGACAAATAGTTTTTTCAGTGTCATTTACTGTATGTGTCATTTCTGATTGCTACAATCTTATGTCAGTAGGTCACATTTTTCCTAGAGAAAACTAGAATTATTTCTCCTTTTTTTTGTGAATGAATATTGTTGCACATACAACAAAGTTTTGTCTTCTCAAGACATCAGTGTCTGGGTCCACAAATTATTTGAAGGAACCAGTCCAAAGTCAGAGCAAAATAATAATAACATCCAATTTGAGGACCATACTCTGCTTTTGATTTCTGAATTCTCTACAGCAGAGGTTTAGCATTCAGCTGCTATTCCAATCTTCAACCCTTAATTTCTTCATCTTGCAGTTTTATGGGTAATGTATTAACAAAATAATACTATATATTGGATTTTTCTTTATATTTTAAGCTCTTGCTTCCCACTGTTTCAATTTAACTACGAGAAACTTTCATTTCCCTCAAAATTTTGAAGGTATCAACGTGTCTAAGTTTCCATACTCTTATCATTCTACTGCAAAATCATAACTATTATTATTTTTAAGAAAATTTTATTTTACCTTATTTTTCAAAATACCTCCCCTTCAAATTTCAAAATCATCAAAATTCTCTCAGAATTTTTTTTATTTCACATCTTTATTATTAACATCATTGATTCATATAACCTTTATTTTACCTTATAATATTTTTTTCATCTAGTTAAATAACAATATTAATGGTTAAAGGCAAAATGATATGTGTTTGACAATTTTATAGTGTTTTCATGATTGTGAAATTATAGGAAATATTTTGAAGGTAAGCTCTACAACTAAAATATTTTTTTATTATTTTAATTGATGAAATAGTGACATGACAAACATATGATAATAGAAATCCTCATTTTTATTTTGGAAGATAAAGTAACGATGTTAATGACTGGATAAAACAATAAAAGAAAATTTTGGATATTTTTTGATGATTTTGAAATTTTATAGAGGAATTTTGTAAATTAAAAGTAAATTGCAAGGCATTGACATTGCTAATTGCATATGATGACTCATCTCCCATGATACCATTTAATGGGTGAGTAAGGCATAAAAACACGGGCACCCTCAAAGTGGGACCTTTATGGTTGGTCAGGTAGTAATATAGGAAATGAATGGCGGTGACATTGCCATTTAGGAAGTACTTTTTCTTTAATTTACTTCTCTTCTTCCCTCTGCATCCCCTCCATCTCTTTCCAATTCTTCCTCTGCAGTCAGTGAGAAGCAAAAACGAGCCCTAAAAATCTTGCCTTTTCTTTTTCTTTCATCAAGCGTTTTTGCCTAACAGTGAGCTTCCATCTGCTTCAGTGTTTCCCTGTCTGTCTTTCACAAGTTGTGAATGGATTTACTTATGTGTTGCATAAATCACTTAAAACCAATTTAATGTAATGTTCTAGTTTCTTCCTAGTTCTGTTGTTTGAGCTGTATTGGAAAACTACTACTGCTTTTTAATATGTTTTTCCTGAAATTTTAGGATATTCAATAGGAATAAAATCCATGAAAGATTATCTTATGTTTACTTTGTTGTATATCAAAGCTTGTTATTGCTGTAAGAGTTTGTTTTGAGCGCTAAAACAATGGACAATTTGTATTCTGGACTGGAAAATACAGTCAAGGTTATGTTTTGAAAAATTATTTTTGGGATTGATTGTGTATGGCCTCATAATTCCTCCAAGGGAAAGAGTTGCAGGAGATTTTGAGATACTCTCATCCAACTCATTGCCAGCCACATGTTATCCATGGATAGGAACCCTTCTCGAACTAGTTATTCATATGGCAGTATCTGTCTAATTCTCCATGCCTATGTCATCAAGCTTCTTATGGTTGTTCTTCAAACAACATTTAGTTTGTCTCCAAATCATAATTCTAAAATTATTTCAATTTCTCAATCATAAATATTGTTTGTTTTTGGACAGTTTTCTTATCCTCAATTCTTTTGGAGTTAACAGTGAAAACTGATTGTATGCAAAATATGTGTTTTCTTTTCTCAATGTTTGAAATCAATTTCATTCCATTTGTTGCAGTGGTATGGAGTCATTTGAGAAACTTAACAGATATTTGTATATGTTTTTCCCTTTTACTTTGCTGCAGTTGTATTGGGATCTATTCATTCATATAATCCTTCTTTGGAAAATTATTTCAACTTCTCAATCATAAATGATGGTTGTTTTTGGACAGTTTCTTATCCTCACTTCTTTTGGAGTTCACGGTGAAAACTGATTATATGCCAAAATGTGTGTTTTCCTTTCTTGATGTTTGAAATAAATAATATTTCGTTCGTTGCAGTAGTAAGGAGTCATTTGAGAAACATTAGAAGATATTTCTATATTTTTTCCCTTTTACTTTGCAGCAATTTTAGTGGGTCCTATGTCATTCATATAATCCCCCTTTGATTCAATCCCTTGACAAATCTGAAGTGTATTCTACTAACATTGGCCGAGGTCAATTTTTTAGTATAAAGGTAATAATAACTTTTAGTCACCTTGCAACAACAACCAAGTCGTTATTCCACTATGTGAGGTCAGCTATATGGATCCTTCTACGTTACTGGGCTTGATCCCTTACTTATATCCTCATACATTATATTTAAATGAAAGTTTATGTTGTTAACTAAGTCTTATTTTGTCTCTCTTCCTTTATTAATGTAAGTATTTGTTTTGATCTCACATCGCCTCACTAGGGCATTTATTGATCACCTAAATACATATCCCTACTATCTTAAACTCTTCTTTTAGAGTTTCTCCTTAATATGTGCAGCTCTAATTTTCTCTTTAATGTTGTGATTTATTATCGTTCATCTTTGTATGTTAGTACATCCACCTTAACATTCTCATCTCTACGATTTTCATCTTCTGCTCATGACATCGCCACATAGTCCAACATTTAGCTCCATATAACATAGCATAACCATTATTTTGTAAAACTTTGAATTAATCTTTAGAGTTAGTTTAGGATCACAATAACACTTAACGTACTCATGTATTTCAACCATCTTACTTGTATCCTATGTAAAACATCTTATCAACCTCTCCGTCCTTTTGCAAAAACGATCTCAGTTGCTTAAAACTTTTAGCTATAGGTAACTTGTTATCTCCTATGTACTACTATTAAACGTAAATTTCATATATTATGTCTTTGCTCTATTAAGCCTAAAACTTTTAACTTCCAGTGTCTCATTCGCTCATCGGCCAAAACAATGTCATCTACAAATAACATGTATCATGTGGAGATGTGTCTTAGTGAATTCCTCCATAACTAGTATAAAAAGATATGGATTTAGAGTGACTCATAATGTAATCCTAATTTTATAGGAAAATTTTGGTTAATGTGTCTAAAGACTTCACTCTTGTAATTATATATATATATATATTCTTAATTATTTTAATATATGCTACATTTGTATATTTCTTTTCTATAATTTTTCATATAATTTTCCTCAGAAATCTACCATAAGCTTTCCTAATTCAATAATATCATGTTTAAATTTTGCTTATTTTAAAAATATTTTTCAATCAGTTGTATGAGAAGATGTATAGCTTCTATTGTATTGTTGGTCTTTTACACATGAATGTAAATTAATTTTTGGTTATCTTGATCTTCCTCCTTATTTTTTTTTCATTTTTTCTCAAAGTTTCATAATATGATTGATTGGCTTGATGCCCTTATAATTCATAAAATTTTGTATGGCTCATTTATTTTTATACAGAGGGACTAAACTACTTACTCTCCAATGATTTAAATTTTTTTTGCATTTTCAATATTATGTTAAATAACTTTGTAAGTCATTCAATGTCTTCTATGCCTCTATTAGAATTTCATCTTTTGCATTTTTCATCCCTTCTCACTTAAATTTTCTAAGCTAAGTTGGTCACCTAAACTTTCATTAAAAAGTTGATGAAAGTACTTTTTTCATCGCTCCTTTATTTCATCATCCTTTATCAGTACCCTATTAGATTTATCTTTAATGTATCTTATTTGGGTAAAATCCCTTGTTTCCCCTTTTTCACTTTAGCTATTCTATAGATG
>JBAMIB010087025.1:443-14183 GCA_037177415.1 Kaempferia rotunda
TCGGCACATCATTATCAAGTCTAATTTATCGTATTCATATATTATATTGCACATGTAACGTGTGTGCACGATAACTAGTATTAGAGAGAAAATAAAGTATCAATTAATTAAATGTTTAGTTTTTGTAAAAATCTAGCCTCCCACACTTCCTCCCCTCTCTTGGTGTCGCCGACCACAACAAGAAGCAAGGAAGAAAGTTTTTTTTTCCAAGCTTCTTCTTCTTCCTCTTGGATCACATCGCCTCCACGCTTTGCTAGTAATAATTGGACGTGAATCTTGTTACTCTTGGAGTTGTCTTGAAGAACTCGACATGGATACGAATAGAGGCGAAGTTCGAGGAATGTCACTAGTTGATGTCCTTCCCATTACACATGATCCGTAAGGTACCACTATAGTTAATTGTTATTTTTAAAAGTTTTATTTTATGATTATGTCTATGTGTGATGTATCCTATATGCGTGTAGTGTGTGTTATGTAATAAAATTAGTTTTATTATTATATTATTTTTGTTTCCGCTGCATATTTTACGAAACATGTTAATCACATTCCACATTGAGCTACCCAACACACCCTCTATAGGACCAACACTCTCGAATTAGGACTTTGGTTTACCTAATCTCTAGTTTGGACTTTTCCTTGTCTAACCCTCGAGTTAGGACTTTGTCATGCTTAACGTCAAGTATCTGATCCTCCTTAACCTACTTGACCTCTTTTCATATATTGGCAAATATATGATCAACCTTGACATACTTGACTTTTTCTCACATAGTTTCTAAACATCAAAACTAAAACTCAAATTCACTCAAGTTTAATCAAACTGATCAACTTTGATCCAAATACGATTGCACTAATAATTTCTTAACCGTTGAATTGTAGATCTCACGGTTGTTAATTATAATTAGTTACAACTAAAATTAATAATCAATTAATTAATCAATCAATCAATTAAGAAAATAATTTTTTTACATTTTTTATTATCTATAAAAGATTATTAAAATTTTCAATCCACTTGGCATATCCAAGAAGTCTCATATATTTTAGAAGAATAAATTATAGAAACTTATCCAGAGTAACCTCGAGTGACCTTTTTTACAGGAGTATGAGTTCATTTTAAAAAAAAATATATATTTATATTTATTGGAAATCGAGCCACGCCTCCTACTAAGTTTTGTCTAGGCACCAATTCGACTATAATGCATGGATTACTTTTTCATTTAGAACTGTTCATGTCCTTATCCAATTTGGAATTTGAAAGAAAAAAATTTAAAATTTTGTTTTAAATAAGTTTATTAACTAATTAATCGATCAAATCAATCATTAAATGATGAGAGTTAGATAATGAAACATGAAATTAACTCTTTATTCTTAAAATAAAATAAAGATTAAAAAATAGATCAATTTGTCTTCCACAAAACTTATTTCAATTTCGATGCGAATACCTTGATCTGTGGGAATATAGATAGGGACGTATTTATACGCATTAGTTGACTTTGACTTTTGAGAGTATCTTCCACAAAGTGCTAGTCCATTTAAATTAATATTGAGAAAAGTGTTTTTTTTTAAATCTAAATAATCAAACAATTAATATACTTTAAATATCTTTTTTTTTAAAACTATTTAAAGCATTTATTACATATTATAAGTCGACCAAATCTTTTAGTATGGATTCTTAACCAAGTGGGTTGAGTCGAGTTGACTCTGACTTAGACTCACTTCGTGGGCTAGCTCAGTTGTTCGTTAAAACGTGGGACCCACAGCTAAATCAGGCTTAAATTATCGTTGGAAGAAATTCTATTTCGTGTTCCGCGTCAGACACGATCGACCGATTGCGCTTGATTCCGCCGGTGACGCCACCGGCACGTGTCCTTCCTCCGTTTCAGCGGCTCCACCTATAAATATTTTGCACGGAGCTCCTCGACTGATGAGGCACGCCGCCTTACGAGCTTCGCCGTACCGAGAGAGAGAGAGAGCGGCGGAAATGGCGGAGGCGGACATCGACGACCTTCCCAGGAACGACGCCAACTATACGGCCCTCACGCCGCTCTGGTTCCTCGACCGCGCCGCCCTCGTCCACCCGAACCGCCTCTCCGTCGTCCACGGCCCCCGTCGCTTCACCTGGGCCGAGACCTACCGGCGGTGCCGCCGCCTCGCCTCCGCCCTGCACGCCCGCTCGATCGGCCCCGGCAAGACGGTGATTCCCTCCCTCCTCTCCCTCTCTGCGATTCATCGATTGCTTTGTTTAGGGCGCCTTAAGATTCGGGATGAGCGCGGATTTATTGATTATTATTCTCTTCATTACTTGCTGTTTTCTCTTACTCCTTTTGACTGCTTAGGGATTCGAGGACCGGATAAAATCTGTTTTAAAAAAGATATATATTCAAATTTTAGCTTTGGATCTTGTTACTTTAGATCCTCTATTTCTTCATGTTTGGTTAAAAAATTCAAATTTTATCTTTGGATCTTGTTGCTTTAGATCATCTATTTCTTCATGTTTGGTACCGAGCGCTTCGTATATTTTACCTCGATGAATTATCCGTCCTCCTGATTTTTTATGGTCTAGTTTTTCCTATTGGTCAATGGTCACTTGATTTATCGTGATTTCTAATTTTAATTTTATTCATATATTTACGATCCGTCTTGATTGATTCTTTACAATCTGGGAGCTTTGTTGCCGTCCACTCCAATTACTCATCCGACTACCTACGGATTGGATTTTATCCCGACAAAACCTAATTTTAAAAAAAAATGTAAGCTTTGGGGGTAACCACTTTAGTCTTCGTGTTGGGTAGCGAATGATTCATGTATTTTATTCATTTTTCCAATTTTTCTATGCTTTAGTTTTTGAAATCTTTAAACTCGTCTATTTTTTTCCTCCCTGTTTATTATCTTTCAGAGGATCCTTTCAAGATTAGATACATACTTATGGACGTAGTTTATATGGGTCAGGATGAATTTAGATACACGTAATTTTATTTTTTTTAGAAATTCTGGTTTCCTCCAGAAACTTTAGCACAGAACATTGCTTCTTTGTATACTTATGTTTTGGCGTATACATAGTCAATTAGTCATATTATTACATTTGATTAATCTTTGTTGTTCAACAGGTCATAAGTTTTGAATTACCCATTTGACAAATTTCAGTCTATAAATTTATGATATTAAATTAGTATCATTGGAGTTTCTATGATCCGGCGGTCTTAGTTGCATATTCCAACAAGGATAAGGGCATTGACAGGTCATAGATGGAAAAAATTCCGATCCCTTTGATTTTGTTTTTTTATCTGACCTTTTTTATTCATGTTGTGGAGTTATGTTATGAACTGGTTCTGAATGAAGTTTGTGTATATCATTTATTATCTTTGCATATGCGAGTGACATGCACTTAACATACAGAGATAAGTGCATGTTAAGTGCATATGTTTTGATGATTGCTTCAGTTCTTATATCTTGAAATGTGAGGCATTTCAATATTCTCAAACTGCTTCAGAACTTTACTCATTTATGCAGAATACCCTTTGACTTAATTCCTTTTGCATAGTCCCTCCCAAAGTTCCAATATTGTCAAAATGCCTTGTAAACTTTACATCATCAGTTGATAAAATCCCCTTTTATGGATAAGGACTTAGGTTTCTCTGATGCAAGTGGAGGGGTATTTCTCCTTTATTTAAACTGTTACATATGTCTTAAGCCTTAAGGTTGAAATATAATATATTTTGGAGGGTAAAGCCTTGGTTTTGCAACCTCACCTTGAGGCAGAACTCAAATAAAAGGTGAGCACTTGGAAAGTAAAATATCTCAAATTAATTATGTTAAAACAAACCTTCTCGGTGTCTAGTATTTCTATTTGATAAGTTAGGTTAAAAGGCTTGAATTGTATTGAAAAATTTTAGAAACTAAAGGTCCTCAAGACATGTAAAATCAATATTGAATATGTTGAATACAATTTCAGTAAAAAGAAAATAATTGATGAAATAGTTAAGGTGGATTAGTATGAAATCTCTATGAGTAAGAGATTATATATAGTACTCAATAAAATGAATATTGATAAAGATATTACTGATAGAAACAAAATGAGTGGTTGACAAGCTTCTGGGATTGATGCTCCGTGTACTAAAAGGAGAAAAGAAAAGTTTTATAAGGCTCTAACACAACCCATCATACTTTATGAATTGAAATATTGGTTATTAGGAAATACACATGCAAAAAGTTAATGCATTATAGATGAGAATTTCATGGTGACAGATGGGATTTTATATAAAGCACGATCACTTGTACCTAAGTATGCCACTTTAAGCTGGACAATTGGACATGCTTGTTTTTCATATGCTTTCTTTTCTCGGATCATCTCATTGAGCTTTAAGTTTTGTTTAGATGAAGGGGTTGAAGATTGAAGAGAAAGGAAAGGGAAAAGAGGAGGGGGCAGGGAAGAGGAGAGAAGAGATAAATCATGTTTACTTGGAATCTTGAATGAAGCGGGAGGTTGGGGGAATGAGAAATTTCATCTATACCCTCCTCCATCCTAAGTTAGGAAAGTGGTAGTTGTAGCACCACTGTCACTTGTTCCGTCAAGTAAACACTCGCCTAATGTGATTTTCTTGAAGAAATTCAATTTAATCTAAAATATCTGATGAGGTCGTGGCATGTGTGATGATATCTATCTAAACTAGTCTCTTTAATAACAGCTTTGCTTCCATAACAACTGTCCAGCAATCAAATTTAACATGATATTGTGTAGTTGAAATTGTGTTCAAATCCACCCTTTAGCTGGTATCACAACTTGGATCATGTGTTCCAAACCTGCCATCTGCTGGTTCTCTAATTTTTTCTTGTTATTCTCTAGGTACTTTTCTAGTTTTGCTCACTGATTATACTTCTCTTGGTTCATGATTCAAGCTTGACCTTCTTTGTCTGTGTTATCTGTAATCTTAGAGTGAAATTAGTCCCCTCTTCTAATAACTTGAACAACTACTCAATGTTAACATAAATACATAATAATGCAATATGCGGGAGAAATATGTGGTTTTGAGATTTGCTCAATCTACAACAAACTATGATTTGTTGGATTTGTACTGCTGTGATTCCTCTTAGAAAGATTAAACAATTTCTTGCATGTGCTTTACGGGAAGGAAAAACATCCTATTTAGTTCTACGGATAGATTCTGGTACCAGATAGAAGTTCTTAAGCACTGTTCCTCAACTTTGTATAGAGTACTTTTTAGTGAGCTCAATGAAAAGCTGATGGCTGTAGTGACAATTTAGGAAAATAAGAGATGTAGTTATATGAAAGATCTAATAGATGTAGTTAAAAAGTAATTTTTATGATCTATTCATTAATCTGTTCTCATTTTAACTATATAATTATCCTCTTTAGATAGTGAACTCTTCGCTGGTTATATTCTCAGGTAGCTGTAATTGCACCCAACATTCCAGCTATCTACGAAGCTCATTTTGGCATTCCAATGGCCGGAGCAGTCCTCAACACTGTGAACATTCGGCTAAACGCTGCTACTATCGCATTTTTGCTAGGCCATTCTTCTGTAACTGTTCTTATAGTGGACCAAGAGTTCTTCAAACTAGCTGAGGAAGCTCTCGAGATTTTAACTGAGGAAAAGAAAGCAGCTTTCAAGCCTCCTTTCCTTATCGTTGTCGGCGATGAAACCTGTGATCCTGGTTCTCTCAAATACGCTGTAGGAAAAGGCGCGATCGAGTACGAAAGATTTCTGGAGTCTGGTGATCCTGATTTTGCCTGGAAGCCTCCGAAGGACGAGTGGCACAGCATTGCACTGGGCTACACTTCTGGGACAACATCGAGTCCTAAGGGAGTGGTACTGCATCACCGCGGTGCTTATCTAATGGCTCTCAGCTGTGCTTTGATATGGAATATGACTGAAGGAGCCATCTACTTGTGGACTTTGCCGATGTTTCATTGCAACGGATGGTGTTATCCTTGGACCTTGGCCGCTATTTGTGGGACAAGCATATGCCTGCGTCAGGTACATTCGCCATCTTCTTCACCTCGTGCCACATATTATCAATTCGATGTTTCAGCCGAGTGTGACTTAGCTATTCTATTTACACTCTTAGCTACTCTATTTTTAGAACTTCAGCTTACTGTTTGTTTTTGTAGGTGACGGCCAAGGCTGTGTATTCTGCAATAGCCAATCAAGGTGTCACCCACTTCTGTGCTGCCCCGGTTGTCTTAAACTCGCTCGTCAATGCACCTCCAAGTGACACTATTTTGCCTCTCCCTCGTACAGTTAATGTCAATACTGCCGGGGCTGCTCCGCCGCCGTCAGTCCTCGCAGATATGACCAAACTTGGCTTCCGAGTTACTCACACATATGGCTTGTCAGAGACCTTTGGCCCGTCGGTCGTCTGTGCATGGAAGCCTGAGTGGGACCAGCTTCCACTCGATGAAAGGGCACGCGTCCACTCCCGCCAAGGCGTCCGCTATGTCGGCTTGGAAGGCCTTGATGTGGTGAATTTGAAAACCATGGCGCCGGTCCCTGCAGATGGCACCACCCTCGGTGAAATCGTCATGCGAGGGAATGTCGTCATGAAGGGATACTTGAAGAACCCAAAGGCCAATGCCGAGGCCTTCGCCAATGGTTGGTACCATTCCGGTGACATAGGCGTGAAACATCCAGACGGATACATAGAAGTCAAGGACCGCGCCAAGGACATCATCATCTCCGGGGGTGAGAACATTAGTAGCTTAGAGGTTGAGAGCTTTTTGTACATGCACCCTGCGATACTCGAGGTCTCAGTGGTGGCTCGCCCGGATGAACAGTGGGGGGAGTCTCCTTGTGCATTTGTAACCCTGAAGGACGGTATTGACTCATCGAACGAGCAGGCATTGGCGGAGGACATCATCAAGTTCTGCCGTCAAAAAATGCCGGCCTATTGGGTCCCCAAGTCCATCGTCTTCGGGCAGCTGCCGAAGACAGCCACTGGGAAGATCAAGAAGCACGAACTGAGGACAAAGGCGAAAGCCATGGGACCGGTCAAGAAGAGCAGACTGTAAATTTTCGACTCTCACCGCTCTCTGCTCCACACCATATCTCCATTATCATCTTCTTTCTTTCCAGGTGAGATATTATGCCACTGCCTTTCTTAGTGATTTGTAATTTATATCTTCTTGTGTGTGATAAATTTGCAAAATGTTATGCACTTCTGTTTGGAACTCAAAGTTTGGTATAAATAAAATTTCCCACGAAGCCATTGATCACAAATAGTATCAAGTTAGGTCTTCTTCACGCATGCTCTTCCATCGGAAGGTAGACTTCTTCGCACTATGAAATTTAGCACTATGAAACTGTATCTCAACTTGACTCCAAGATTTGAGATAAAGATAGAATGTCGCCCCCAATTCATTAGAAACTTGACATTGCAGAAATGGAAGAATATCGAAGAGTCGAACACAAAATGTATCGAAACACAATCACAACTATATTCTCAATCATGAAACAAGATCTGTACACAAGTATTGGAAGTAAAAAAGATCAAGTTTCTTCCTCCAGAGCAAGAGACTTTGCTCCATAAATGAGAGTATCTTGTGAGAGTGTGCTAACAATGAAACAAAATCGAAACTATGCAAATTAAGTTCATATCTGTACAAATGAGATCACAGTGTGGATGATAGATTTGCAGAAGAGAAGATCCTGAAATCTTTCTTCTCTTTTTTTTTTAACCTCAACTTATTGCCTTTGTGTAACAATTTGAATCCGCTTCGAGAGTTTCGTATTTGTTGGAGGAATTGGAACTCCATCGACTACACTGAGAAGTTAAGCTTAAGAACCATCATATCCAGTTCCTTATCGCCGCTGCAAAATAATTCTAAAAGTTTATTGCTTTTCTGTATTCACAAATTCAAAAATAGTTTAAATTCAGTATGGGTCAAGGGAATAGATCAGCACATACATTGCTCTAGAAAAAAAAGGATGTGTCTCATAAAAGTAAACTCCTTTCATGATCAGCATGGATCCTGCATGAAAAAGAAAAGTTCTTGTGATAAATGCAACGAGATTGCAAAAACAGCAAGATTCAAAATTCTTCTAATCTAAATGGCATGCATTGTTTCATTGCTAAATAGTCATGCAAGATAGTCATAATAGAATATACGAAACTAACCTGTTTTCCGACGACACTCATGAGCTCATTTTGCATATCATCGAGAAACACATCTTGATAACTCATGTCTGGACTGGCTCCATAATTTAATCTGACCGAGTTGTCACCAATATATACGTTTTTGTGCTGTGAAACACTTGTTCTTTTCTCGACATCGATATCATTTGTTAGAGATGTTATTTTGTCTTTAACTGTAGCACCGGTGCTGTTATTCCTATTATTTGCAGTAGCATCTGAATTGTGATGGTTCATTAGCAAAGAATGAGACAGTAGATTGCTTTGCTCAAGGCCAAAGATATGGCCTGGTTGGTATGGAAGATTAACTCTTTGCAGCTTCCACTCGTGGCTCCTGTTTTGATGTTCACTGATGGTGTTGAAAGCTGTCACATTGTCGATTTTTCCTTTGAGGTAGTGATTGCTGCTGAGCGATTGGAAACTTGCCGTCTGTTGTGAAATTCCAATGCCATTTCCAGAACGATAGGAACTTCGAGATAATCCATTCACGAAGCTGCTCTGTCCATCGAGATAAAGGTCCTGACGAGATGTACTAAATGGCGACTTCATGTAGTTGGAAGGCAGGGGCATGATGCTCGTACTAACACCGAGCTGTCCTAAATTATGATTTGAACTCTCATTTGAAGAGGTTTGCTGTGTCAAGGCAGACGAAAGTCTAGAACTATGACTTGCATTCTTGTTCAACAATTGTCCGCTCGAATGTGGGATATTGATATTGATATTGCTCCTTTGCTGAGAGAGAGTGAATTGTTGCAAATGCTGAGCCTGATGCATGGTTAAAGACACACTCATTTGTCCGCTCGTTGTGCGGCCAGGTAATGAGAAGCCCGATGGTTGTGATGGAGATGAAAGAAAGTTTGGCATTCCTTCGCCAAACTGTAGATTCATGCTTCCATATGGTCGAACCGCTGAGGGTGTCTGCCCAAATTGACTTAATTGAATGTTGTTAGAAGGTCTTTGGGGATTGCTAATCCGTTTGTTGTTCGTTTGCTGCGCCGATGAGGATACCATGTTCGATGCATTCGCAAGTTGTATGCCAGAAGCAATGAGACCGAATTGATCAACAGATGGTGCACTTCTCGGTCCTGGATGTATGGCTGCTCGTCCTTGTGGTGGAATCTGAGAAACAGCAGCGAGACCTTGCACATCAAAACCTTCAATCAAACTCACTGGATCATACGACGCATCGTGGCCGCTTGCAAAATGTGAATCCAGTCTTCCCTGATGTTGCGGCATACTTACTCTCCTCAGATACAGGCGATATTTCTGTTCATGTACAAAAAGGGCACGGTTTAGAGAAGCAGCATAGAGAGAAAATGATAAAAACATAAAGCAAACAATAAATTAAACTAGAAAGTGCGGTAATAGAATCGAATCATCAGATTATTTCATCTCTGAAAAACTTATCTGTATAAAAAAGCTGAACTCAACAAAAAATTGCCACACTACTATAACTTCAGAATATATTCTTGCATGCACGGAACCCTTTTAATTCACTCTGAATTGTCTACCTATATTTGTTTGATATAGAAGAACTTTGAATAATTTGATGTCATGGAATAGAGTATACTACAGCTTTAGGATGATGCTTAATTAATGATTCAGAGTTCCTGCTCTCAAAAGCTCGGTTCAAGAACATCCAATTACTATTAGATTGTAAAAACAAGGCAGAAGCACGCCAATTGGCGACATATAATTCAGATGACCAATTTTTGTTTTAATTTAAGTAATATATTCATTGATTCTAGTTATGTAGTAGATGAATCAAGAATATGTGACTAGTTAGCTTTCTCGGATTCAAGAAACTGTGGTGGTCTTCTTTGAAAAGTCTAAGCTGATTGGCTTTAATTAACCCTGAAAAATAAGATAACTAAGATTTCAATGAGTAATAGATCATTTACTCAATCGACTCCATTTTTTCCTTCAATTTGCAACGCCCGACGATGAAAAGAGTTGCTATTCATGGTAATGTAACAATAAGAGAGTTTAAAAGCACTGGATAGAGTTCAAAACGACACGCAGAGATACCTGCAAGTGACTCGCAACATTTTCCCTTCTAAGTCCGGCCACATTCATCAACTCAAGGATTTTCTTCGGTACAGCCTCTGCACGGAGAGAAAGCATACTTAGTAGTGAGACAATAATTGGGGAGATTCCAGTGGTAGTATTCACAATGACAAATGATAATGGCTCAATTGGCACATCAATTAGATTCGAAACTTTCGATATAACTCTGCAAAAAAAAAATCTATTTGCACTCGTCTAAAACCAATTCCCATACAAAATTCATAATCAACAAACCACAGCACTAATGAAGTGTATACCAACTCGAGCAACATGAGGAGGAACTTACTGTCTACGCCCAATTGATTGACAGCATTCACAAATTTTTGGTGGAGATCAACAGACCACACAACCCTGGGTTTCTTTGAATGAGAAGGGTCTTCATGCTCTTCCAATGCCTCCTCCTCCTCCTCCTCCTCCTCCGCATCATCATCCTTCATTTTCCCGCGGCGCATATTCGTGCTATCTTTTCAATCAAATCTGTGTTGTTTAGATTATTTCTATTGTGCAACTCTATTGAATTGATTTGATTACTTGTCAAGGTAATTATTTCAGTTTATAAAATTTATACGTTTAAATAATTTTTTCATAATATTAATATGCCACGTCCATATTATAATATTTTATTAAAACACCTCTTATTAGAGCTCTAAGTGAGTAGTAAGAACGTTCAGTTATCTTCTAGGTACCTATGATTCGATTCGTAACTACGACGTATTTGTAGGAATTTTTCTTCCAAATAGGACTCACATATAAGGGATGTTGAACTTTTAGGCCGCCCACCACAAGTGCCGCATTTGTAGGAATTTTTCCTCCAAATAGGACTCACATATAAGGAATGCTGAGTTTCTAGGCCGCCCACAATGAGTGCTTCCGGATTTAATCTGGTGGTCGGTGAGAAACTTCCATGGGGCTGAGTCGGTCACCACAGACTCGATGTTACCCAGCCTAGTTAATCTTTTTTTTCTAAGTGAGCTTTATTTGGCACCCGAGGCTATGATGTAGTGGTAAGGGGCTCAGTTGTCTCCCAAACACTACGACACATTTGTAGGAATTTTTCTTCCAAATGAGACTCGCAACTAAGGGATGTTGGGCTTCTGGACCGCCCACCACAATGCTTCCTGATTTACCCTGGTGGCCGATGGGAAATTTCTGTGGGGTCAGACCGGACACCTTATGCTCGGCGTTACCCACCCTGATTAATAATTTTTTTTTCTAATTGAGCTTTATTTGGATCCAATCGAGATAACATATAGTTGCATGGTTCCATCACTTCCATGAATATTATATCAATTTTAAGAGAGCATATTTAAATTTTCCCTACTGTTCTTAAACTATAAATCATAAACCTTACCTCTAGCATAATTCAAACTTTTTTATTCAACTTTTAAAATTTTATAATCCTCTCATAAATCTTATATTCAATATTCCCTAACGTTATTCACCTCATTTAGTATCAAGTTCGATCTTACAATTATCTCATTTGATCCAATCGGACCAACCAAGTTTTATAGCTCAGTGGTTAGGATTGACCAATCCAACTGGTTAAGCTAACATCTTTAAGTTGATCGGTTTATCCAGTTAGGCTGTATGTTTTTAAAGAATTAAATAAATAAGCAATAATCATTTTTAAAATTTGACCGGGAGTGATTATTGAATGGTTATGTTAAAACTATTTTTACAACTAAACATATTTATAATGATTCTATAATAATTATTTCGACCAACTGCACGAATTCTTTTATATATGGCAGTGTGGCGTGTTTAATTTGGCTTCTTAACTAAGTCCACGGTCATTGCAACTTGAAAGTTTGTGACATAGATCGATCAGGAAATCTAGGAACACAGAGCGATTCCTTCTATATCAAGCCATATGCGAATCCCCCAGAATCAATCATCACTTCGACGGCACCGGCCTCTACTACACGCCCTGACAGTGCCACCATGGCAACGTTGGAGATGGAATTACCCTCAGCCGCTGCCGCCGCTGCCGCCGCCGCCCCGTCCTCGAGGTCCATGGCAGAGTTGGCGTTTCCGGCGCTCTTGTCAGTGGCGATCTACGGGAGCATCCCACCTGACGTGCATCTCAACCACGGCCAAACCCCGCTCTACGAGCCGCTCGTCGCGTTCATTTGCCTGGCCGCTTTCACGAGCCTCGGCAACATATTCCGCGCGCTGATGAAGCCCGGCGCAGGCGGCGTCGATCTGCTGATAGGCCTGTCGCTTGCCTTCATGCTCATAGCTTTCGTGCTCAGGGTTCTTCTACTCGTTTAAGAAACATGACTGTATTCCGACCCATTACATCCGCTAGCTCTTGTTTCATTGACCTCTTGCATATATAAATTATATATAACACGGTCGTATCTATCGATCGATCATCTGTCTATAGAATAGACGACGTGTGATTCCCTAAATAACGCGGATATTAGTTATTTGGTGCCTATGCTTTTGATTCCCTCGATTTTGTTTCTCTCTGTCTCAATTTGTTCAACGAGCCAGATCGATTCTTCTGGTTTGTATGAACTTTGGATCAATTTATTGGTGATAAGACGAGAGCAACCGCTTCAAATTGGGAAAACCTGGTTTGCAAATATAGAGATGAATGTTAGGGAATTGGATGTCCATATGTAAAAGAAGAAGACTTGAAGTAGATGGAGAAGTGACCTTATGTATGATTAACAACCCTACTCACCAATAGATGATCCCACTAAGCCGTTAGTAACTAGACTGGGGAACATGGAAGAGTATCACAGTCTCTGGTCCTCCGACGCTCAAGGTAGTGTAGTGATTGAAGATTGTAGTTTTTTAGGAGTAATGGAGAAGAAGAATGTGAATAATGATCTGATACCTCCCTTCACGGGTTGTAAATTAAAGACCATATTTATATTTGGGTGTTACTTGACGCGAGGATAAGGAGCTTCGGACATTTATGACATATTATCGTTTTTCCTTAATTATATTTACTTAATTAGGCATGCAATCTGTACATATCAGATTTGGAACCTTCCTTCGTACAAGGAAGTAAAAGCATTTCTGACAGACGATGTTCTGATTGATCGCTGCACTTGATGACAAAGAGGATAGGTGGGAGTGGGGTCGAAAGGTCCTTGTTATATGACTGAACCAGCAGTTGATTAACTGCCTATAATGGATAGTAGTAGCCCTTCTTCCTTGAGTGGTTGTCTGACCTAGTCTATCTGTTTGGTCTACCACACAGTCAGCTTATCGTTTTGCTCAGGGACACGTTCGCTCTTGTGCTTATTTTCTAAAAGGAGATGACCAACCGATTGATCCATTTTGTTGGTTGTTGGAGTTCTGCATTGTGATGATATATATACGACCTTTGCTCCATCTATTTGTCGTGTGGATCCGACCAAACTGACCACTCAGTCTGCCCTTCGAGGCATACTCTGACTGAACAATACGCTCTGTCGACCGTACGAGGGGTCCATTTAGTCGGTAGTTGAGCGTTTAGTCTGGACTTGACCTTGATTTGGCATTCGACGAAGGAAGGTCTATTCAGATGCCATA
>JBAMIB010087231.1:0-14635 GCA_037177415.1 Kaempferia rotunda
TCAAAGTCAAATCTAAATCTGTCCTATTTACCATTGTTCATAACTGCCATCAAACATTTTCTTTCTCGAGTGAAATTTCAAGGAAATTTCCAAGAGAATTTACAATTTTAAAATTATAAATTAATTTCCCTTAGAATTTGAATGGGAGTGTGTTTTAAGTTAATTTGTGTATACACAGTGCGTGTTCTTTAAGTCTGCAGGAAAACTACTCGTTCAAAAGGCTCCGACCTTTCCTTTCTTGTTGCTCCATTTCTATCTCCTAATCCCTAACAACCTTCTTCCAGTCGCAGCTCCTCCCGTTGCTCTTCGCCATGGCGTTCTCCTCGTCGCTGGTGGCGGCGATCGGCGCCTACATGGGCCTCGCGCCCGCCGCCTTCTTCACCATCCTGGCCCTCATGGCCTGCGTCTACCACCTCGTCTCCGCCTTCTTCGTCTACCCCGACGATGAAGCTGACGTCAAGAGGTCGCTCGCACCGACGATTCCCTCTACGGAAGAAGCGCTCGTGCCGCCGCCTGAGCCTGTTCAGCTGGGGGACATCTCGCTGGAGGAGCTAAGGGCGTACGACGGATCCGACCCCAAGAAACCCCTGCTGATGGCGATCAAGGGCGCGGTCTACGACGTCTCGATCAGGAGGTACACTTTCTTATGCCAATCTTGTTTTCTCCCACATTCTCCTCTTTTTTTTCCTTGTCGGCAATTGATTTTTTTTCTTCATCTTGACACAAAGAAAGTTAGAAAGCATCTCGTAATAAATTTATATCAAAATTTTCAAAATGAGATATTATTCTAATTGTGTTGCCCATTTGAATCTGATAACTATGGTAAATTGTTCTTCTTCACATAACTTTTGGGGGTATGGGCTTTTAGACCCAGAGCATAACATGAGGATCAGTTAGATTTTGTTTTGGTGCAAGTTTTGAGGTTTTTTTTGTTCTACAATGATTTACTCCTGTGAAATAAGAAAGTTAGTTATGCTAGGCATACGCTTTAAACTTTCATTATCTATGTAAACAATTCAAATAAGACTTGAGCTCGGCTTGCTTACCATTGCCCTAGATCATAAAATGAGGATATGCTGGCCTCATTTATTTTGCAAGTTTTGAGTTTTAGTTCTACAATAAATTACTCTCGGGAAATAACGAAGTTAGTTATGCTAGGTATATGTTTCGAATAAGACTTGAGTTTAGCTTGTTGGTTGGCTTCAATGAAGAAGTTATTCATTCTTTTAGTGCCTTGTTTTTTTTCTTGGTATCCCTAGTTTGCAAGACTTTTGTGAAGTTTTGGTTTGTTTTCCGTGGTGATTGGCATCTATTTCTATTTTGTGAAGCTATATATCATTTGAAGGCACAGATATATTGGATAACGATTTAGCCTCTGAAGGAAATTGATTTACAAGTCTTCTTATTGATGGAATACAAACCAATCATGCTGATTGCATTTTTCTTCGGTATATGGCGGTTGAGTTCCATAATGTGATCGGCCCAAACATAAATGAGATATAGAATGAAATTAAGCGCAATGCATTTTTTTGGTTGGTGTTTACCAGGTTTAGTTATGGGGTAATACTGGCACATGCATTTGCATTGTTATATTATGTATGATTGTTTTGGTGTAGTAGGAGCAAGATTAGTAGTTGAATAAATTTGTATTGAGTTTATCCCTATGAAATGACATACAATGATTTTACTAGATCGATGGATCCAATAACTAATTTTAATGGATTAAAATAGAAAGCCATCTTATTCCAAAATCTTATCATCTTCAATCAATTTTGTGCTTAAGAATAATTACCTAGAAATATTCTATAGGCTTTTCTCATGGCGGCTCCTTCCCTTAGAAACATACATTTCACTTTTCCTGAAGATTGATGGAATAATTTTAGTGGAACCTCAAACTTCTCTATCTTTCTTCGGACAAATAGGCTTCGTCCAGTGTTACAACTAATAGCACTTTGTTTTTGTTTTGTTTTCTTCAGGATGTTGTATGGCCCTGGTGGACCTTATGCTTTCTTTGCAGGAAGGGAAACTAGCCGAGCCTTGGCTCTTATGTCATTTGACCTTGGTGATCTTAATAGTGACCTGGACGATCTGGGTGAGGCCGAGCTCGAAGTCCTACAGGACTGGGAGGAGAAATTCAAGAAGAAGTATATAAAGGTTGGAAAAATTGTTCCTGAAAAATCTAAAGGCAGAGATGAAAATGAAAGCACCGAAGAAACCAAAGGAGGATCATGAATCAGGAGAGAACTTGAGAGCAGACCTGGAGAATCTACAGGCAACCTTGATGTAACTCGATTGCACAATCGACTGACTCTGCTTTACAGTGAGCTTGAGAATCGCAAGTTATGAGAATGGTGTTCGATTATGTTTCTTTCCTCCACTTCTGCCGTAGATTTATATATTTGATTTTGTCTTGTTTCACCCCATGGTTGACATACCCTAGGTAAAGTTCTACCTATGCCATCTATTTTTTTTTGGTTTGATAATTCAGGTGTTCTAGTTCCGTCCAACTAGTGTTCAAGTTTCGATGTGGATGACTTTCTGTTTTGGTTTATCTACCGGATAAATTTGAAGCACAATTATATACATTTAGAGGTCGGTATTTAAGATATTCATCTCTATTGGGATTTGAATTTTGATCTTATTTGTTCTTCTAAGTGCTTTACTATCATATCACATCATTGGAGGCTTTACACATGCTTCTCTAGATTGCTTTAACGAAACCATTCATGATTGAGCATTTTTATGTGATCCATTCATATGCAATATTAGGTGATAACTTCAGAGTTTTTTTTATTATTAGCATTCCTTATTTTACTATATTTTTGTAAGACTTGGAATTACAAATTAATTGCCACAGTGTATAAATGCAAAATTATTAATATTCCTATATATCAGATAAACATGGCTTACACAGGCATGTACATAGATTAGGGCATAATTACCATCAAGGCCAAATCAACTCGGCCAGGACGTGTGTGCTGCTCAGGTCTTCCCCGACCACTTGATTGTTCTCGGCCTCTGATATCGATAAGGCGATGGCGGCGGCCTTCAACGGGTGACTCGCAGCGAGGAACTCATCCTTCTCGGGCAGGAGGAGCTCAGACAAGAGCAGAAGAAGAGAAGCCATTGTTTTGAGAGGAGTAAAATAACATGAAGAATTGGGTGAGTTAAATAACATGAAATAAGACAAGAAATCAGTTTTAAATTTTCATTATCAGTCGTAAAAACCAAGGCAAGAAATATAAAAATAATAATAATAATAACGCGATTACGCGAATGCCCCAAAATTTCTATATATTTATTAAAAAAAAAAGAAATCCTCACCGTATTGAAAATAATAATAATAATATTAAAAACATGTGTTATTCTATTTTTTGACTTATACTTTTTCTATGTATTTTTTAACATTTCCGGCGGACTCGCCGAAGTTAAATAAAGAAAAGAAAACGGCCTTAAAATAGACAACATTCATGATGACTCACGATGGAACGTGCTGCTAACTGACTCCACGTATTGGTCTGCGGACGTCGGCGTACGATATTTCATGCGGAAACAGAAGTTACAGAATAATAATTATGTTTTTCATACTACGCTAGGAAAAGTTTTATCAAGAAATCCAAAAAATAGTCGAGAAGAATTAATCATGTATCTCACTCTTACGATTAATTTCAAAAATGATAGATCCGACATTATGATAATTTCCTACTAATCATCAAAAATCATTAAAGCAAATCGAGAAGTCGTAAATAAATCACCAAACATCATAACTTACTATAAGATAGTGATATTCAAATTATTGTTACCTAACTTTCTGTAGCACCATTGAATTGAATTGATACTCGAAAGAAGCAAAAAAGTGTTTGAAACAGGTACTGGATCTTGGAGAAAACTCATACAAGGAATCAATTTAAGCCTCGACTACGAAAACAGAGATAGATGCAATGGCGAATGTTTAAAATTTACAAAATTTGATAAGTTACCGAAAAGATTGAACCCCTCGCAACCTCTCTTCTCTAACCACTGCTCTAAAATAACAAACAATGAGCATGGCTAAATTTTAAACCATATTATTGGTCAATCTCCACGATTACAGATACAGTACTTTTTCTATCTTTGGCGTTATATACAAAAATCTGGGATGGATAAAGAATTCCTGACCCAGCCTAAATTTACCATCGGCAAGGATCTTAAAACCTCCATATATCTGAAATGTACAGACCCTCTGATTCATACTAAAAGTTGGAAACTAAGTTCGCAGGAAACAGTGCCAAGGCTGACAAACTGCACGATGAGCAGAGAAAGCAAGGCTACAGCAGCAGCTCAACCTATGGCTGGCTGGACTCCATGGTCATTAAAACCACCACACTTATTGTTGTTGCCGCCGCCACCACTGCTGCTGCACTCTTTTCCTGAAGCTGGCCCGGCCTTTTCCTTGGCCCTGAAATCTTCCAGAGTGCGATATTCTTCTCGAAGAAGCCTTTCCAACTCTGGGTGCTTTCTTAGAAGATCAGTTCTGCAGCGACCTCTATAATGGTGAAACGCCCTGCAATACAAAAACAAATTCTGCAATCAGTGAGGAATCGAAGCACGTTTGTGAATCGTCAACTAAAATGGCCACCACAGAGCAGATTCCACAGCATTCATCTGACTTCGCAAAGTTACAAAATCCATATGGCCAAACCATTTGGATGCTAGACTACCATGCAACTTCCCTTCTAAAGAAAAGATAAATATCGAACAAACCGCATAGCAATAAATTCCTTTAGCTCTTTATTTTATGAACATATAAATAAACTAGAAAAACAAAATAGACATCTCGTGCTTATGATTAAAAACGTCACTCATGTCATTTGGAAGTTGCAGCATTTGCTTTTAGCTGCAGTAACTAATTGTAATTCATTAATCATAAGTTAACAGATGACAATATCGTAAATGTTAAATGTATAATTAAAAAAAGTATAACATTCGAGTGAAGTAGTTTAACACCAACCAACAATTGACTGAGGTAGTACAACACATTCTCCTTGCCAATGATGCATCTGTTGTGTATAAAATCAACACCTTACCTACCATGAGTGCATCTATATGTTGATTACTCCTTTATGATTAGATTTAATTATGTATTTTGATATTTATGTATATGGTGATCTCTGATAAGTGCAGCGTGCAGGTTTACACATTGCTTCAAGATGTCGAGAAAGCAAGTTTAGTTAATGAAGGTAATGAATTGGGCATGAAGCAATGTGGAACTTCCACCTTAAAGATGGTCATCAAACTTGAAGGTTGGACCCAAAGATTTCTGTGCTTCTGTTCTAATCTTTGGTTTCCGTTCGGAGGTAGATTGATTGTAAAGATAATGTTTAGCATCTAAATAGAGTTAGTACTTAAAGAGCTTCCCCATATACTGTAAGTATGGCAATCTAGAAATACTTATGTAGGCATTAGGTTAATGTCTCAAGGTTCTAGAGTGCCCTACAGCATTGTACTTTACCTCCCATTCCGAACTAAGAGGGCTCAGCCAGTTATAAAAATTTTCCACATTCAATTAAGCCAACTCCATTGATTTGAGCCACATTTGAATGTGGTTCGACCTCAATTCAGCCCAAATCATTGTGGGCCCAAAATTGACCCAAACATGAACCAAATAATATCTAACTCGAAAATCTTCCCAGCAGAACCCAACTCAACCCCATAAATACTTTGTTAGGCTGACTTTCTTTCAGATTTGAACTTGTTTAACTTAGAGATTGATAATTAAACTCCTGAAATAATTGCAGAATAGCAACAAAATTTATGAATTAACACACACCTAACAAGGAAATGGAGGTATAATATTATTACCACAATCAACAAAATGTTAGACATGTTACCAGTATTTTTCAAGGCCATAAAGATTGCATTTCTTGTAAGATTCGAGTGTGAGTCGTTCAAAATCATCATACAGATCATCCCTAAATTGTTTCTCCAACCCATAACTGGAAAAGCATAAACATTAAAAAAAAAATTAGAGTTGAAATTACTAATAGAAGATTAAAACAAGCAGTTTATAAAACAAAAGTTCAAGTTTAACAAGGTCCTCTCATGATGCTTAAAATATATTATCAGTACCTGTAAAATCTGAAGAGACACTCCAGCCCATAGTTATAATTAGCATTCGCATCTTCCATTGCTAATTTACAAAATTCATCATACATTGATTTGTTGAACATATCTCGTAGGAAATATGACCAAAATCGGTAAAGAGTATTCATTTCCTGGATAGAGAAACCATAAATTTTGTAACATAGGTAAGAAGAAATATGATAAGCAAAATTCAACCAACGGCAAGTAACTGAGGTAATAGCACATAGAATGTAAGGGATTAACAACAAGGTCAATTTCCCAATGTTTAATCTATACACTTGTCTCCCTTTTGGAATATCCGTTATTAAAATGATTTTAAGAGAAAAATAAAGTCAAGACTTACCTCACTGCAACCAATCCCTAGTTTCTTTCGATCATTAAGACAACGTTTGTGGAACTTCAGATACCTTCACCAAGAATATCAGTATCAAACAGCATGAATAAATAAAATATAGTGATAATATGAGAGCAATAAAAGTTCAATAAAACTCATACTTTTGCTGCTTAAATTGATTTTTCTCTAGAAGGTGATGGCTTGGATGCTGAAACGGTGGAAAAGATTTTGGCATTGATCCCACAGGTGGGCTCCCAGAATGAATATTATGTGGTGAGACACTTAACTTAGAAGGCATAAAGCTGGAAACCAGTGAATGTAAAAGTAAGGCCAACATGACAAATTAATTTAACTAATAATAGAATCCTATCTAAAACTAACTAGCAGTACTAACCAGATATTTTCTGGTGGTGTTGAACCAAAGAAAAAGCCAACCGAGTTGCTTGGTGGGCTCTCAGATGCAACTCCATGACGATTTCTAAAATTACTTGGAAAAAGACGCCTATGAGAGGCATGTGATTTGCTCACGCCTTTATTTTGGCGCTGTCGAGAGCTAACTTGTCCAACGTCATCAGAGGCATAATTTGTGATGTTTAGGTTTGTCTTCAGATGCAAGGATGAGGTTACATTGGTGGAACCAGATTTAGTCATTTTTGTGTTGGTATTTCTATTATTACTGGATCTTTTGGCATGCAACTCCTGCAAATTACATAAAAAATTATAACTATTTTTATTAGAAGTAGATCTGTTATAGCAAAAGTAGACCATCACAAAAACAAATGGCCTAGAACTAAATAGAACTATGTGAATGAGAACAAACAATTACCTGCTCATAAAAATAAAGACCATCATTGATAGCAGAAGCAAGTTCATTAGATATTATTTCTGGTTTCCGTGAGCTAGTGCTATCATTTTTGTCAACCCTGGTATCCTGTATGGAAGTTATGCAAGACACTGTTAGTGCAGGAAAATTGATTCGTTATTTCTTGCTAAAATGAAACAAAAACAACTAAAGGAAACAATGAGCAAAAAACTTCGCCTGCAAGGCGTTTCTAGAGATTTGCAATGCCAAATGCATCTGAAAGGGCAGGGAGAAATGATTCTTACATGGGAAAAAAACAAGACAAAAAAGAAAGTTGTCCAGACAGGGAAAATATTGAAAGTAACATTAAGAATCCGATTTATGAAGGTGAGCCTATCTGATAACAGTCGATCAAGAAAAACAAAATGCACATTGCCTAATTCACACCAGCTTGACATGTCATAGTAAAGCACAAATTCAATATGCAATATGTTAAAAAGCCAACTAAAATAACGTAAATAAATAAGGAGTGACATAACAAACTTGTGTAACAATTATAAGCCTGTGCACGTCTTGATCATTAACATTCATTTCATCCTCTTCATCATCAACCCTATTGAAGATTGAAACATGTAAGTGCAAAATAGAAAATAAATTAAAATAAGAGAAATATACAGAATCGTATTGAGGAAAGTGGAGTAAAAATTCAAATATAAGAAAGCTTCAAGGGTGAACATTGTTACAGTAAAGAAAAACACAAGATAATTAAATTATAGTGAAAGCAAAATATCAGTCTTAAAACAAAAGATTGTTTGTTTAGTTCCAGTTTTGAATCATTTGAATACAATTGAATCACATTGCTTTATTTCAAATTTGTTAATATCTAATAGTAAAGAAGACCTTTCTTGAGTATTCTCATTGATTATGTACTGCCATTCTGGGTCTGGTTGCATGATTAGTTTGTTATATATAGCCTACAAACAAGGTTTTTTTGGACCTTAAAACACAGCCTGCACTTTGTAACTTACTAGCATCTCTCTCTTGATCTTGCCCACCTAGATCCTAGCATTTTTGCAATAAGCTAACGTTTTTTCTCTAAAAAAAAAGATATGATTTTGGTAACAAAATGGTCCTGTTATTTATTAGCTATGACTATTTTGAAAGGATGGAAGTAACCTTCCAATATTATATATTATGCAAAATTATGTACAGGTTGAGTAATATTTGATTACAGGCTGATAATATCTATGGTATGAAAGCAGGGAATATGTAATCGGTGGTCAATGGTCAGAGGCTTCTTGATATAGAGGATCTTGGATCAGTCAAAAGAGAAACAGGCAGACATGGCATTGGTTTAAAATTCTTTCCTTTTCTTACACCAAATAGCCCTAGTATATCCCACAAACTTGTTGATTTCTCATGTTGAACAAAAATCTTTGATGGCTTAGAAGATGCTAATGGTTTATAAGTATACTTGGAACATGTTAACTATGACTAATGCTGACTAATGCAACTTAAGAGCCTGCTGTCATTTGCAGATGGAAGATACTTATTCCAAACTAGGGGGAAAACAGTATAAAGCAAGATAAACAACGACAAATTTAGTCAAATAAAGAGACTTGAAGAAGAGATTCTGAAGCCGCCTCGTAACCTTCTATTTAATGAAAGATGATCAATCTCGTTTGTCGTATGCTCCAATTCAAGCTCCTCATCAAGCATAAAAGTACTTTGAGAATTGTACACATGCGGACTATCAAGAAACCCATTATCATACTCAGCACCATCTGTTCCAGATGCCGTACTCATATCTGCTGGACTTGTCACCTTGTCTAATTTTGGACCAATGTCACAGGAGTTGAGATTGACCTCCAAGTTGTTAGAGATTTGAGAATCATCGATTATATAATCAACATGAACATTGCTGGCAATAGAGTTATTATTAGGCGTACATCTGCAATCACCAAGAGGATCTTTCTGTCCCTCCAAAAGTGTGTTATAGTCCATCTCCTTATCATTCTTTCTATCTCCATTTTGATCAGCTTCTTCAGCACTAATAAGCACATTTCCAGTACTAGACTCTGATAAAGTATTAGATTCTTTTGTAGAATAAAAAGGTGTTGAATTTGAATTTCCATCTTGATCTTTACAATAGGTCCCATGAATATGAGAACTATTACTTCTTTCCTTAATGTTGATATTCTCCCTTACAGGAGATTGGCCTTGTGTGGGCTGAAATTGTGAAGAAACAACAGGAAGAGATGGGGATGAAATCCACTTGGACCAGTCACCACGCCGTCTTATGTTGTCATCCTGCCCATTAAACTGTGAATAAGGATATAGATATACCAAAAGAATCATACTGTTACATAGCTTGTAGGTCAAATAAACTAAAAGGTACAAGACAAAACAAATCATTTTCAAAGAGTAGAACCAAATTATTATAACCTGAATTTCTATCAAATTCGAGCTACGTAAAGCATCGAGAATCAAAGGTATACTAGTCGTCATCTTCTTAACCTGCAATGCCATTGTAATATTAGTAGCAAAATGTAAACTGTTCTAACATCAAAATATATTCAATTAGGAACATAAAAAATGTTTAGCAACATAACCAATCATACCCTATTAAAATCAGCAATTTTGATTATAGAAACCCATCCCTGCTCATCCAATAATGATATCAAGTATCGATCCTTTTGCAAATTCTCATCACTACAAATGAAAGAAGATTGTAAGCATATTTAAGTTCTGTGTAAAGTCTGACACATTGGACATACTATTCAGAAGCATGTCTAATTAGTATATTGTAAATGTTCATGAGAAAAAACAAGAAATACAAGAGAGTATAACACCAATGATGCTTATGCCAAGAGGTCTCAAACAAACCTGAAATAATACTCAATTTGTTTTAATATATTAGTTTGCAAAGCTACCGTCTCTGGTGTCATATTGGGATGGACTGGAGAAGGTTGGGAAGGAAATCGAGGGGGGCCATGCATCACTTCAAGAGTAGGAGCAGGAACATAATACATAGGAGGGCCTGAGTTTGAGCAATGTAGACAAGTTTAGACAAGAAAATATTTTCATAAAAAGAAAATATGTTCAGATTGAAAAAATACCAGGGAAACCAGGTCCACTGATAAATCTAGGCGCATGACCTAGAAACTGAGGAACTGGCCTGATGAAAGTTCTTGGTCCAATGCCATGAGGCATATCTATGTTGTCTCTTGGACCAAAAGGCCGCCTCCACATTTGAGGAGGTTCACGGACATTATATGGTCTGCCACCATATGGAACATTGGGATGCCAATTGTTTGGATCTCGTTGCAGAGGCTTAAAATTTCTATTTCCATCATTTCCAACAGGTTGGCTGGTTGGGACTAATCCCTGCATGTGAGATTCGCCCGAATTCACAATATGTGATTGAACGTTAGGAAATGGTGCATGATTAGACTGATAAGCATAATCAGGAACCATCATAGTTGGAGGTTGTAAAACAGGATACACCATTGGCTGCCCTGGTTGTTGGTATGTGAAATGTACAGGAAGAGGTGGTCCACCATTAACTGGTCCATTACGCCTAGGGCCATTTTTGTGATGATGTTGCTTGGGAGAATTGTTACTTACAAAACCACCAGATTTCCGAATGCCCATTGATCCCTATCAACAAAGAGGAGAAATAATTTAGCAAGAATTCATAAAGCACAAACAAAAATTATAACATAAAAAGACAGACAATTTAGAAAATTGCTATTTTTAAAACTAATTTGAATAGTAGTAAATGTATTTTCTGAAGATAAATAATGAAAACCATCTGATGTTTCCATCCCTGTAAACATGTTTAACTATCTTAATACCATATATAACATAACCAGTTGCACAAATATTTTATAAATTAACTCACCAGCAGAAATGACATCCATGGAATCATGTTTCTTGAGCACACTGGAGTAACTGACAATACATTTACTTACCGTAGCTAATTGGTACTCATTGATTATCCCACTGAGCAAGTCAAAATTTATCTATTCAGAGTAAAAAAATCAATTTATCAGTTGGTACAGCACTAGATATGAAGTATCACTATATCCTGATGGAAACCATTTAAGTGTGCTAATCAAACTTGTCAATTGTTCACCAATTCATAAGCTAACAACTAAAGTGCAAACAAAGTTTCAAGATATGATTCCATTCACAAGCATGGCACAAATGCGTCTGTATTTGTAGATTGTAACTAAAAGACCTAACTTATTTTTTCATAATCTGGAGAGGTTAATTGTTGAATTATTAAAAAAACATGTAGTTTATAATTGAATGCCCATAACATTCAATTTTGAAATTTATTGAATGCCCATAAAATTCAATTTTGAAATTTATTCTTAATGGGATTATGTATCACCAGAAAAAACATAAACTTGCTCAAAGAATTTCCTGCTCCAACCGCAGCTCTTGACATATAGTAGTTGAAATACCGATAAATAAATTCCAATATTTAAAGACAAAATGTCCAGACATAATTTTTTTTGAAAAAATATATTTTCAATAAAAATCAACACAGGAAATGTGGGACAGACTAACATAGCTTCATAGATCAGAGTTCAGAACAATAAATGAAATCTGATGAGAACATTCTCCAAAAGTCTAAATAAAAGAAAAAGGCCATGATATAAATCGGCAGGCATAGCACTGAAGTTAAAATTGAATTTTACATTACAAAGCAAGGCAAATATAATAAAAAGAAGATACATTCACTTCACCATTTTAAATATTCTAAATTCAACAAGGGCCAAAAATACATACTTCTAAATAAAAATTATTTTTTCAGTATGTTTTGCAAAAGAAACTCCTAATCCATCGTATGAAAGAATATCATCATCATGATGTTGCGTCCCAACTAATTTGGTTGGTTAGGTGTAAAAAGGCAACACTTGACAATTGCATCGACTAGGACAGCAAATTTAGCAAAATGAGGGAAGAGATTACAATTTAACAAATGGAAAAGCAATTTGACCTTCATAATTAATTCATATGGCCATTTTCAGAAGACATGAACAGAGAACATACTATTAATCGTGCTAGGTTCTCATGTCAATTTACTTGAAATACTGCATAGAGTATCATGAATATGTAGATTTTTTATTTCAAAAAAAAACTACAAAATGAAAATGACCAAAACTACTCATGGAGTCAGATGAAATTATGACAGACAGAAAAAGTAATGATACGAGGTCAATTTATGATGTGTACTACAAAGTTCACATCTAAAAAAACAATGTATCATATCGTAAAGTTTAAAGTTGTGTGTATATGAATAGTATGGTATTATGATTGACGCAAACACAATAATAGTTTAGCAAGATGACAGATAATATAGCATTAGGGATAATAAGGATGCTTCAAAAAAAACATTTAGAATCTTCTTCTTTAAGAAAATAAAAATTCTTTTTGAAAATGTATTTTGAAGGAACTTCCAGGAAAATGAATACTACAAAACCCAAAAAAAACATAAAATGTTTATTACTTAAAGAAAGAGTCATGCATCTTTTGTGTAAAAATAATTTTAATTTCTTTTCATTTATAGATTCTCACTTTTTCTCTACAAAAGGAATACTACAAACAAAAGAACATGAACCAAACCAAACTAAGTGAAATTAGGAACAAAATATAAGAAAATAAATTGTGGCATAAATAAAAAATCATAAAATGCTTGTGAAGAGTTAGAAAATCGCTAAACTAGTATGACATGTTCAAACATAGTTAATAGATTATATAATAAGACAAAATAAATCAACTAAAATTGTGCCAAAAGTAAAGGAATAGCAAAGAAAACTCAAAATGGCGTTCAATGGAGGGTTACAATTTAAGGAGCTGAAGTCAAATAGTCAGGACATAGCTTGCTGATCATGTATATTTATTTTATAAAATTTGAGAACGAACATACACATGTATTTAGATGGAATTTCATTCTAAGGCTGGCAGGTTGGGAGCTACTTCCATCCTAACCCTATATCTTTTGCATTGACTTGGTGAGCATCAAACAATCGTCAAAACGCCCATATCACTATTAAATATCAACATCTACTCTTATATTAGCACCCAAAAATTCTCAGTAAAAGTATAGCACGTTAAGAGAATCGTAGTATATGAAACAAAAAAACAATGGAATGACGAACAGCTATAAACAGGAAAGATCTACCCAGAGGAGCGGCAAAAAATTACCTGAATTGGAGCAGCAGGTGGTTGAAAACCCAGGTTACCCATCGCCCTTGGTGGCGGTATAGCAGTAGGTGCCGCCTTAGTAGCAATATCCGACGAATCATTAGGCTTAGAATCCCCAAGGGCAGGCCACGACTCCGCACCCATCAACAGATCACCCTCCTTCGCTTCTTCAGCCGTCACCTCTGCTTTCCTCCATGGCAATGGCCCGGCTTTCGCCGGAGCCAGTGCAGGCTCTTGCGCCTCTATCGTTCCAGGGCCCGCAACGGCCGCCGCGGCTGGCAGCCCGGTGCCGCTCTCCGACGCCAGGGTATGAGTCTGCGGAAAAACCTACTCCGCGAGATATCACAATGCGCTGTACTCGATCTAATCTACCGTCTACGGCACAAGGAGCGGAATGATGGGGAGCGGCGATTGAGGAGCAGCCATCGGCGCGTGGTCGTAGATGCCGTAGCGGCGGGATCACCTGGATTAGGGTTTGGAGGGAGTGAGCGACGCAGAAGGCGGGACTAGGGTTTTTAGAATCGGCGGAGAGTGACAGTGCGGTGGATAAAAGAGGACGGGAGAGATCACAGATGACAGCGAATTTATAGGGGAGCATGCGGAAGAGAGGCTATTGGATGATTAATTTGACTTCCTGTCCGACCACTGATTTGAGATCTGAATAGAAACCAACTAATTGCCTTGCCAGTTTTATCCCTTTTTTTATTATTTTAATCAATTTTAGGAACTCACAAATTATTCAGTCTTATTATATTTCTCCCATCCAAATTTAGATATTCTAAACTTACCTCTAACGGTAGCTTCTCTTTTTCATTTTGATCCTTCGCTAATCGATATAACTAGGGAATATAGTTAAAATTTAAAAAAATCGACCAAACTCGAATCAACCAATTTTTTTGGCTCAATTTTTTTTTATTATTATTTGGCCTGTTTCGATTTAATTTTTTTTATAAATTTTATGGTTTTAGCTTTAAAAAAATCGAATAAATAGAAACGGTCGTATTGTAAGTAGTTTATGTATATTGTTTCTTACTCGTGGTTACTGATTATCAACCGGATTAATAATTAATCAGATATAGTATTCAATTATTAGTTGTCTTGTTTTATGAAAAATTTCAATTGTTAGTTGTCTTGTTTTATGGAAAAAACAATACAAT
>JBAMIB010087336.1:0-14633 GCA_037177415.1 Kaempferia rotunda
TAACTATGATAATATTTAAGTCATTTTTGCAACTATGAGAATTTATGGGCAATAGAATAAGTATTCATATCAACTGTCACACCATTACGTTTTTCTATTTTCAATATTAATATATTAATTAATATAACTAATTTAAAATAATTTCACTTATTTTTTATTTTAAATATTACTTCTACTCCTAATCTTTTTTTTATAGTTTTCATCCATTTGATTTGTTTACTTTCAAAAAGCAAGAATATACCAATTAGATAATCAATTAAATTAGATTTTTGGACAAAAATACTAAAGAAATAAAAATATTTCTTGGATTCGTCTTAGTCTGAGCGTCAACATGGTATGCTAGGGTAACACAAAAAAGATTATCCTTGTTGATTATTATTGGAACATGAATCAATACGTCTCAACCATGCAATCTAACATCATTTAAGATTTCAATTCATTGTTAAAAGAAAAATTGCTAAAACTGATCTCAAGGGGCGTGTGAGGTTCTAAAGTAGGAGGATGCTCTACCTTCTCCACATTAACCCATTGTTGGTCGAAGTGCTGCCCTGTAAAGGAGCAGTTGCAACTTTAAGCTCAACATTGTTGCACCATTTTTCATTTCTCAGTTGGAATTCACAGGTAGTAGGATCTGAGGGAAGCACCAATCAAAGGTTGGGTCACCACTGGATAGATCTGGAAAGACCGCAAATCATAAGGCTTGAATGTCTTTGATGGCCTTGACCAAATTAGTTGTATCTGCACTCAAGTGTATATAGTGAGAAGTAGCATGGAGAGGGCAACATAAAGGTGAGAGGTTGTACTCTTGGCGGTGTTCGACAAGGAGTGAAGCAAGTGTCGGTGTAACATAAGAGGCTTGCCAGATATGGTAGCTTGCGGTGGTGGACGTGTGAGGACGAAGTCTCTCTAAAGATTGTGTTGTTGAAGATGCTTGAGATGGAGGCATCACGTAGAGAAAGGTTGGGAATCCAAAGGTTTCCAATGAGATGCTTGCCCTGAAGTCACCAGGAGGTTGCATGTCCGTGGATGTCTATGCCTCACCATATGGAGATAGATTGGGGAAGAGTTACAGACTCTTTGTGGAGGATTAGCATGGTTGCAAACATGGGAAGAAGTTGAGGTGCCTTTGCATTGCAGGTGGGCATATTTGGAGATGGGTATTCCATGTAGAGAAGCTCTCAACCACGAAGGAGTTCCCACTGAAGTCCCATCAGCCTCCCTACATCCTTCAGTTCTTTTTTTTTCCTCTCCTCTTTCTGTCTCTCTCTCATGAATTCCCCACTTCACATGGATTCCAAATCCCATATGCAAAAAACTGGTGTCCTCTTTAGTCATTGTCCTTGTAGTAGATATGCCTTTGGTCAAAGTCTTAGTAGTACCATTCTAGAGAGTCAATACTGCATTCTTCTGCTTGCATACATGTTTCTCTATATCCTGTGTGTTCCTCCACATGATATTGGTGTTGCTGCTCCAAAGCAATTTCTCTTCCAGATCTTGCTTTGTGGGGTCTTAATTTCTACTGCAATCATTTATTTTCTTCAATATGTGATATTTTTTCTTTGTTCCTGTTAATTGAATGGTCTGCACTGCCGGCTCCTCGTACGTCCATGGGCTAGACAACCTCTGCACTCTTCTTCAGGTTGCACAGTGAGGGAGTCCTTGGTCATTCTCCTTCCTTAACCTACCCCTTGTTCTTAGCCTCTTTTACCTTGACCTCCCAGGCCACTTCTTGCATTTTGACATTGCTTTGGATCCCTTTGTTCCTTCTTTAAGCACATCATCTTCTCCATTAAAGACCTAAAAACCACAAGAAGTAAAGCATTACGTTCTCAGTGTGGTACTTCTAGTGAAGGGCCACGTACTCACGTTGTCCTATCCATCTCCTGGGGAAAATTTTCTCTGTTTCATTTCACTACTAGCAAAGAGTCATACTATCTTATCCATCCTTTTCCCCAAGACCCTTTAGCTTTCCTTTTCCCTCAGGTGATTAGGCTCTATGTTATAGGTTGTTCAAGGAGATTCTCTCTCAAGAGATTTGTTTTCAAGAAACCTTAGAGAGAATCCCACTCAGGAGGGCACACTCTTTGGTAAGGCATACATTTCAAGAAATCTTAGACTTATCTGCCAAGAAAGAGAGACTTGTTTTTTTCTGGGTCTGTCATAATTGGTGTTGTTACCACAGGGCAGCATATGTTTCCGATGGCTCTTTAAATGACGTCACTAATCCAAGCATTAATATGCTGGATGTAACATGTTAACATATCATGATATTGACACGCACAAAGTGAAGTTGCTTGTGATGGAAATACCTTGTCAATGTTTGGCTTGCGGTTATTGGCATCTCATATGATAACTAGGATAACAGGCTATCATGTTTAAGTGTCCCTTTTGCCATGAAAAAAGGGTCTTGCTTAACTCTGGTAAAGGTTTCTTTTGTCTGATTTAATATGCATCCGATATACCCTTGTTTTTCTTTTCTAAATATCAACTAATTTTTCTTTTCAGCTTTTAGAAACAATCATTAAAAATTGTGGTGACATTGTGCACATGAATGTTGCTGAGAAGGATATATTGCACGAGATGGTCAAGATTGTCAAAAAGAAGGTTCTTGTTTCTCTCATTCAGATGCATCACTATTTTCTTTACTTGCTGATAATAAGACTGAATCTTGTTTCCTTGGTCTTTTTTCATACAGCAATCTGATTTTCATGTTAAGGAAAAAGTACTCATATTAATAGATACATGGCAAGAAGCTTTTGGTGGTCCTCGGGCAAGATATCCACAATATTTTGCAGCCTATCAGGAACTGTTGGTATGCTATTATACCTTTTAAGCCGCCTTAAAGATAGCTTGTTGCTATTACAGATGTTATTTATCATTTTAAATGTCTAGAGATGTGAACTAGTTAAAGTTTTGGTAAACAATGATTATGTTTGCCAATAAATTTCTTTTCTTTAACTTCTTATGTTTTGCTTAGAGAGTTGGAGCTGTTTTCCCTCCGAGAACAGAAACGTCTCCACCTATCTTTACTCCTCCACAGACACAACCCCTGCGAACTTATCCTCCATCCATGCGAAGCCCTGGTTATCAAACTGAACCAACTGAGTCTACAGTTGCATCTGAATTTCCTGCTTTGAGGTACTTAATTATGTTCTCATAATTTTCTTTTGTGTTTGTTGAGTTTATATTCCTCTTTAGCTACTTTCTTTTTTGCGTTTTGCTTTTTGCCTTTTGCTTTGACGGCTTACCTTTTATACTTGTATTGTGTCTATTCAAGGGAAAGGGCTATTCTAGTAAGCCTGGGACATCATAACCATTAAGTTATAAGAAAGTTTGGCCTTTGGGATGCCTTGGCCTGTAGGGGCTATGTTTAATACCTGTTGTTGAATACAAATTTTCTATACATTAGCATGAAATTTACAAATTCCGTTGTACTTTTTAAAAAAAAAGTTCTTCGTTCACTCTTTATCTGTTGCACTTTCATTTTTTTTTTAAGACATTCATTTCTTATATGTTTCAGCTTAAAATTTAGATTTTATTGGGTATGTCAGCTAATATGAAATTTTGAAAAGTACTGATGGTGGTACTAAGTAATAATGATTGGGCTTTATGTTGGCATTTACAACCAACAGTATAAATGTAAACTGATGATCTTAACCAGATTTCTTGAGGTGAGGTCATCATTCATATGAAACAAGAGGGGTATTTACCATTTGAGTATCTCAATATCCAAAGGATGGGCTCAGGGGTTAGGTGCCGGAAGTGATCCATCTTCAATGCTTGGATTGCAATGAAAAATAGGAAAAGATTCTCATATTTTTGTGGACCAATCTTGTATTGATATTCGTGATAATTAGGAGAATATTAAACATAATAAGTTTACAGGAACCAAATGAGTTGGAGAGAAATCATGAGAAGAAATATGCAATATATAGGCTTTTAAATTTGTGTTCATTGTGAAAGTTCCAAATAAAAATGGAATAGGTATCATATCAGATAATGATAAGGCTGTCAAGGAGTAGCATTGGCATAATATATTGAAATACACTGATAATTCTCATGGTTCTTTTTTTCCTGCTGGTCATCTCTTTATTCACTCTTTACCCAGCAATTCCTGTTTTCTTGATGCTGGTCTTCTTTGGTGATGGCTCCAGCATGAGTGAGCTTCAAAATTGTTATGCTGCACTTTTCTACTCTTTAGGTTGAGTTTTGGGATTAAGCCATGAAAGAAGTCATTTATTCCAACTATATGACACAGCCAGTACCTAGGAGAATATTAATTACACGAGTGCATGATTGCAGGTAGTTATAGGTTGTAGTGTTTCAACCATTAGACTTGTTGGATTATTGTTTTGATGTAGCACAAGAGAAGTGATGACAATTTCCTCCTAACCTGATGGAGGATCCAATACCCGGCTTGAATGGAGGAGGGTATGACGGGATTTTTTTTACCCGATTAAATAATCGGGTGTGAAGATTTTCGGATTCGGGTAATGGATAGGATCTGATAAAATCTATCCATATCCGACCCGAATATCCAATTAAATTATTCATTTGTCTTTCCTCTGATTTTTAAGATTTCAACCACACTTCTATATTTCTTACATCTATAAAAGATATTTCTTTTATCAGAACCACTAATAGGGAAAGGTGATGAAATGTTTCAGAAAAACTGGAGTCTGCAGTATCTCCTAACTTTCTATCATTCTATGCATATATATGAGACAGGCTCTTCTATGAAAATTTACATAAAAGATTTCACTTGCATGATCAGTTCGTGCCATGTCAATTCATTTTCTTAAAATCTCACTGTCTAAAAGGAAAAAAGCTATAAGATAGCAATCAAACCTACCAATTGATGTTACACCCATTGTACGTTAGACAAAATTATAGATGGTAAAAGGATATTTGGGTAGGATATGGATATCTAATCCTTCGACGGATATGGGGATGGGGATGGAGGATATGGAATCCGACTCAAATCCGACCCATTGTCATCCCTACACAAGAGTGCTTTTATATCAAATTGATGCATCATTTGATGAAATTAAATCGGGATAAAATTGATGAAACACAAGATAATTATCTCACATACAAAACTTATACAAATAATTGAACAGGAAAAATACTCTTAAGCACTTTTATAGAGTGATAATATGACTTGTTCTTGGTGAAATAATATCTTAGTTCATCGCTAATTGATCCTGATCGCGAAGCTGAGAAGACAGAACAGTCAGGCGAAGCTGCTGGAATGTTGACCGAGTCATCATAATCCGGAGGAAAGAAGGCTGAGCTGTCCTTTGGGTTGACCAGGTCGTTTGAGGGTCTTTGGTCGATGTTCCCTGCAAACGGTGACCACCCCAGTTCCTAGCATTCCGATGCTCGGGGAGGGTCATATGAACATGTAGTAAGAAGCTGGATAAATAATATGATAATAAAATGCACTGAAGACTAAGCGTAAAAAACATACCCTGGCCAGGGGGCGCCCTCGAGTAGATGGTAAGTTGGTCGTGTCGCCGACCGAGTCTAAAGATGGTGATGGTAGCCGGATCTGTGCCAGCAAGGCCAGATCTATGACGGCGACGATGATAGTTAGATCTAGGATGATATAGGTTGTATCTGTGCTGGCAGAGACCGGATCTATGCTGGAGGTGTGCAACATAGCTCTACAAATCAACCGGCGGCAAAACACATGAGTTGCTTGGGTCGTCGAGATCATATGTGGCATGTAGGGGAGGCATCAACCACCATTTGCCTCTGCTCGCAGTAGTGGTTGTATCATCTTTGCACCTCATCGAGCATGGACATTAGTTTGGCTTTCTTCCTCTGGTGCTCGAACCTGTTGGAAGGGGACCAGGCAGGGACGTTTTTCGAGGACATCGGTTTGGCTGCAGAAGGCGAAGGCCTCCTTCCTGCCTTGCTTGGCGGCGGCAAAAAAGAGTCCGAAAACCCAAATCCTCCTCCCCCTCTTTCTCGTTTCCTATTAACCTCTATACATAGATATATGTATCTTAGGTTTTAATAGAAAAAACTCTAAATGATCAAATGACTTAAATACCCTCTAGCTTCTCCAAATTACTCTCATGCCATTATGATATATCTGGATCACTAATAAAACTCGAACAAACTTTTTGTAAAAACTCTAAACAACTTTTTCATATTTTTTTTTTAAAAATTATCTACTAAAAATGTAAACAATTTAGATAGTTCTGAAACTTTGAATAAATTTAAATGAGATTTGAAAAGGGATTTTTCTCCATCCAAGGAGAACTTGACTCAGGTGAGATGTTAACACTTTTTCCCATTGTCAATTTCATGCAAAAAGTATAAATGACCTTAAGTTTGTTCAGTATGATCTCTTGTTATGCTTTCTCAGGCGACCTTTTCAATGATTGTGATTTCTCCTTTAATTTTAGTGGCCCCTACCAATGAATAAGAAAGTGCATTAACTTTTAATAGCATGAAGATGATTACCACATTTCATAGTAATCTTTGGGTGTAAAAGTGAAAAATATTGAGGATGAATACAAGTAAACACAATCTTTAATAAAGCCAACATTTAAAGGAGGTTCAAATTTCTCCCTGTAAATCTACACGTTCTTCAATTTTAAAATTGAATTAGTGTTTCAATAAATTGGCATTTAATTAGTTAGTGTAAATAGAGGACTTCTTAAATAAACTAGCATTATAATCAAATTTCATCTCAACGTAGCTTCAAAAGTATATGATATGAGATAAATTGGATTTATACTGCTATATGTGAATTTATCATATTACTAGTTATTTTATAGTAATTATTATTTAATATAATTTTATTCCTAGTATCAACACACGTCTCTTATAACTTCTCATTAGAACTCTTTGTAAGGTGACTAGTAAATAAAGAAACTAAGACAATCTTTTATGTGATGAATAACTGGACAAAACACACATACTTATAGGAGTTTTAATTGATTTTCCAATTTTAAAATTGATGTTGTCCATTCTTAATTCATGATATGTGGCTTCTGAACGATATATAACTTGTGAGCCCAAATCCAAGTCAAACTAGGTATGCTGATGATTTTTAAAGGGTCAAATCAACAAGTTCTTTTAAGGTTGCATTAGAGGTCCTTTTTAAGGTCAAGTTACTGACGAATATTTCTTTATTCAAGCTATTAGAGAGAAACACACACAGAGTTCAACTCTTTTATTTTAATTTGAAGATTTTGATTCATTTTTGGGCTTACAAAGTTATTATACAATTGTCTATTAAATTATGAAGGGACATATCTTTTAATATATTTTTTTCATTTTATGTCAATGTATGATGTTTTGTGTCTATCATGTAATGGGCTTTAGACATTTTGCCAAAATCCTCTACCAACTTCTACAGTTTGTTGTTGGTAAATCGTGCTCGTTCAAGGACATCTTATAAGGACAAAAATATTCCTTAATGTCAACTAACCAATCTTTAAATTTTCTACGGTCTCATTTTCCCTCAAAAGTAACATTGTCAAGTAACATTGTCCTAGGCTATATTGATTGTGATTCTCATTCTCATGGAAATATATTGGTTTTTCTCTACCAGCTTCTATAACTTTGCGGAGAATGATGATTATAAAGTAAAGCAATGTGATAAATAAAATAAAATGCAGAAAGATACTATGAGTAACAGTGACAAAAACTAACATTTGAGTAAATAACAAACTATCGACATAAATGAAACTTTGTGCTTTTTAGAATAATATACGATCATACACAGACATTTTTGTGAAAAACTAATTAAATGTAAGAAATATAAATTTATCAACTAGATAAACAAAAAAAAAAGAAGATTAATGAGTTAATGTGAATTGAATTTGATGATGATGAGGTTGCCACAAGTTTGAATCTCTAATCTAGCAATTTTTTTGTTGCAATAGTGTTGTAGTGATCTGGATTGCTCTGCAAGATATTTTTGCAATATGCCTTGGACCAAATCCAAATAGTGTATGCCTCCACTTGAACTATTCTCATTCCCTCAATTTTGTACCACATGCCTAGATCCCTTATTTTAATTAAATTGGACCAGATCTCTTCCTTCAACAAACGTGCCCTATCGCTTTTTCTTTTTTTTTCCTGTGGATACCTAGCTTCCTATGGATAGATCCTTTCCTTGGTCAGGGAGGATTGTGGATGAAGATGTGGTGTGGAGATGGTACATGGGTGGAATTGTTTAACAGGGCAAGGCAATGAAGGCTCCGTCAATGGATGAGCAGTGGGGTGGCACAAAAGAGGTGGCGGATGGATGTGCAAAGGTGAAGAAGACATGGGGGGAAATGGAAATATCAAACATTAAATTGTGAATTTAACATTGCACCAATTTGAATTGTCAAATCACATAAAACATTAGGAAAGAATTAATCAATAAAAGGATGACTATTTCACAGAAAAAAAAACATAGATTTATTCTCTGTTTAACTTGAATATAAAATATCCTAACTCCTTTTATATATTGACAATAAGATGTATTCTTTTGTAAACTAATAACTTAGTTCCTCCTGTGTAAACTGTAATAAACTTTTTATAAACAAGCTTTAATTTTATTTTAAATCATACTAAAAATTTAAGCAACTTTGACAACTTTGAAATTAAAAACAAATTTAATTTGGATTTGAAAATCTCAGTTGCATTAGTTTCCTCTATTCACACTTTATATCCATAGTTTTTCATGCTATACTAGATTACTACTCACCTGAAGAGAAACATTTTGGCTCACATGTACTGATAATTCCATTCAATTTTGCATCTTCATTGAAATTCAGAATGTTGGTGGTAAAGATGTTCTTGCTGAGATGTTAAATGCTTTAGATCCTATAAAATCCAATTTATTTTTATGCTATACTAGATTACTACACACTTGAAGAGTAGCATTTTGGCTTACATGTACTGATAATTCCATTCAATTTTGCAGCCTTACTGAAATTCAGAATGCTGGTGGTATTGTTGATGTTCTCGCTGACATGTTAAATGCTTTAGATCCTAGAAACAAAGAGGTATGGTTTGCTTTGAGACTTGATGTTGTTTCTCTTACCCATTCAAATAGTACTTCTAATTTTGGCATAGTTGTAAAATGTGAGAGCAACATTGTCATCAAGATCCTACCTATTCACAGATTCTGAAATTTCTGAAATTTAACAGTGCCATCGCCGTTGTTGGTCATCAAATCATGTTTGCACAAACCATTTGAAACCAGCTTATGGATCTTGTAATAGCAGTTAAAATTTAAATCATTCAAACATTTTTATTATTATATAAATTAGAGTTTTCTTTGGTCTTCCTCTCCCCCTTTACACCTTGATCACCTTGAATCCCTTGAATGTGGTTGTTTTGTTAATCAATTTTCTTTCACTTTATTATTTATTCGATCTACATCTATCACTCTTGAATGATAGCTTGCATTAATCATAGCTTTCTCAAATCTGCTGCATTGAGTTTTACATATTTTCTAACACCACTTTAACCTTTTTAAGTATCGTATCTCTACTTACATATTTTCGACAATACAATTCTAGAAGCTCCTCCCTTCAATCAACTCTATTCCAATATTTGATTAAGTCAAGGTTGTCATGCTTGAGATTCTACCTAGGAATTGGTAGGGAAGCTTAGGAATGAGTCATGAGTTAGAAAGATTCCAACCCAATTTAAACCCTAGTTGTAGTTTGGACCATGGAGGCCAATTTGTGTTGGAGGATCTTAAGAATCTAAGAGCTAGATTGTGTGCAAGTTTTGTTTTTATATCTTGGTCCAATGTCCAGTTGAAGGGATTAAAAAAACTAAAACTGATTTCCCACTTTTGAAGGGAGTTTTGTTTATAGATTCTCTTAGTTGCATTCTCTGGAGTTAAGTTCATGTCTCAGATTGAGTTGATAACCATACTTTTTTTCCTTTAGAAATCCATTTATGATAAACACTAGCTGTGCAAATTTTGTATTTAATGTTGAATTTTCTTAACCAGAGTGATTTTATATGCAGGGGCTTAAACAAGAGGTAATTACTGACCTTGTTAGTCAATGCCGCACCTATAGACAGAGAGTTGTCCATCTTGTTAACACAACATCGTAAGTCCTCTACTTCTTTCATTTTCTATGAAATTCTTGAAAGATTCAATCTAGTGAAGTTATGTAGTAGTTCATCTTCTTGTGCAAAAGCGATCATCTATATGGCTAAGAAGTTTTCTATTTGTATGTACATCACTATTTATAGTTAAAAATAGCAAAAACTTTGCGCATTCAATTCACATTATTTGAACTCCTTGTATCATTCTTCTTTCCTTTGCTTGCCTTGCTTTATTTTTTCAACTCTCTATTTTGTTTCTTGATGATGGTATATTAAAGTTGAATGTTCTGTTACCAACATCTTCTCTCGGATGTCACATTTAAAATTTTATTTCATAAGTTTCCTGGTTTTGCTCATCACTTGTCATGAGTTTTTTTTTTCTTTGTTGCATAATCCATGTCTTGCTTTATTACAGAGATGAGGAGCGACTTAGCCAAGGACTTGCTTTGAATGATAATTTACAGAAAGTACTAGCAAAGCATGATGCTATAGCTGCTGGAATTGCGGTTCCTGTTGAGAAACAGCAAAAATCTCTACAGACACTTATAGATGCTAATGTTTCTTCATCTAGCAAAGTTTCAGTCCAAAGGTAAGAACCTTTTTATTTCTGTTGATGGCAGTTGCTACTCTTGAAGCCATGCCCATGTTATAACAATTTTGAATTTTTATACAAAATTTTTAGGTCAGCTGTTGCTTACAATAGCTCCAGTAACAATTCACCTCATCTGAAATCTTTAAGTATAGTTTGAAAATTCTTACTATCCTAAAAGCTTTATAAATTCAACTAACCAAAATTAGCAGATAATGTTAATGAAACATTTGAATAGCTTCCATAGAAACTTTAGTAATTTTTGGCTTAACACCTATAATACTAGTGATGATTTGATGCTCCTTTTTATTTCTATTTGATTTTTGACATTCTGGGTTAGGTTGTCAGCCACAAACACGAGTGCAAATAACCAACCTCCTCTACAGCAATTATTGGTGCCCACGCCACCTCAACCTGATGGTCCAAAATCTTCTTCAGTTAAATTAGATCCAAATATGGACCTTCTTAGTGGTGACAACTATAACAAACCTGCAAAGGACGATCTACTAGCTCTAGTTCCTGTTGACCAACCCACTACAAATTCTGCTTCAGACCAGAACATTTTAGCTCTTGCAGACATGTTTCCTTCAACCAACATCAACAGTAGCACACCTCCAACCAACTCATTTGATTCAAATTCTGCATTTCCACCACAACAGATATATCCTGCTGGATCCGGATCCAATCTTCAGATGCAACTCCAGCAAACATCACAATCACATGCGACACCCTTTGGTAATGGAAGTATTCCAAATTCAGTTGCATCCCAATTTGAACAGGCAAGCTACAATAATGGGGTACAGCTAAACCAGCCAACAAATGCATGGAATGGTCCACTTACTCCAGCGCACAATCCACAGCAGCAAACCCTGGGCCATGGTAAGATCATTTTTAATCCTTCTTTTACCTGTTCTTTGTTTCTATTTAGCAGTTTTTTAATTAATTTGATTCTCTCTCTCTCTTTTCTTTCCATTCATTGTGTTTGTTTCTGGACAGCTATCTGTAATAGAGCAAGGATGAATTGCTAAAATGGGAAAATGCACTTGCTTTCTTGCAGTGTTTGCATAGCATAAGGTCTTTGTTTTCTTTATTAATTGCTTAATGAGTAAAGTATGACTAGTTTTGTGTCTGTTGAATATTACTTTCATTCTCAATTCATCTTCTTATCTTAAACAATACAATTATATTTATGTATGATGTACACATGGGCATACGTCCATGCACATGTGGCTTCTTATGAAAATGTGAATATATATCAATTATATTTCTGGAAGGGTTAGCGCACAATCATCTCACTTTATCTATTTTTTTTATCAATTAATTAATTTCTCAATGCTTATGTGCCGAGTATCCATACATGTCTTATTAGGCATTAACTTTTAAGACTAGAGATCCATGTGCATGGCTAATGCGAGCTACCAAATCAGGATTTCTAGATGGTAGGTACTTAATGCTGAGAAGGAATGTTGTGGAGAACTTCAACTGTTCCAAAAAACAATTATTTATCATAGTTATAAACATATAAACACAATTAACAGAAACATTTCCTTGTAAAGTTGTACCTACACTGATTTGCTTGGATAATTAGATGGTTGTTCTTTCATTCTATTGCAGTTGTCACTGAACAAGATGAGGCTTTCCCCCCGCCACCCTGGGAAGCACAACCACTACCGAATGAAATATCTGGCTTGAAGCCTCAACCACTCCAAGCTGAGCAACTTGGAGCTGTACAACCTCAACCCATGCCAGGTGGACAGATGGGTGGAATGCATCCACAGCATATGTTGAGTGTCCAGCTTACCGGGGGTTTACAACCTCAATTTGGGCCAAGCAGTCAATTTCCAGTAATCTATCCTCCAATGCAGAACAGTCAGATGATGCCTATGTATCCGCAACAAATGCTTGGAGGTTATGTAGGTACGAGTCAACAGACAATGCAAGGGTTTCAGCCAACAGGATATGGATATGGCCAGCAACCTGAAGCTCAGTACTATGATCCATCGAGATCTGCATATGCTTATTCCAGTCCGAATGAGCTCCCACCGAGAATGTATGGGCTCTCTATGCAGGATAGTAACTCTTACTCAAGCATGACTACTTCCTACCAGATGCCTTTATCCTCCCCCTCATATGTGCACAAATCGAACAAACCATCGAAGTCACAGGATAATCTCTTCGGTGATCTTGTTAGTATGGCCAAAACAAAGCAAAATAAACCTACTGCTAGTAAAAGTTGATAGATTGTGAAACATACGGAGTTTTTTTTTTTTTTCTTTTACGGATTGTTCCAGTTATGGCGTCTTTCTTTCAACGTATTTTCCCGTCTCCACATTTGTAAGATCTCTTCTATTAGCAATGATATATATATTTGTATCTTCATGGGGAAAAAGTCGAGGTTGATTAGAAAGATATTAGAACTTATTGTTTTCGCATCTGACTTGTTCAAATCTCTGAGCTTGACGGATAGATTCAGTGTAATTCTGGAACTAGCTTCTGAATAAGTATAGTGTTTGCTCGGTTCAAGTTACCACTGTGGTTTAACTTGCAAGAGTTTGGTTGATTAGAAAGATTTCTAATTAACCGTTGGTTTCACATCTGATTTGTTCAAATTCCGAGCTTGAAGGCAAAATTTTAAATTGAGTGCAAGTTTAGTGTTTGCTTGTTTCAAGTACTATTGTGTAAAATTATTACTAGGTGACTTGATAATTACGGATTCGAATCACAAAATAGTTTTTTTTTATATGGCAGGATAAGTCATAAGACTCGCATTGATGAAATTTTCATGCGTCAGGCTAATTCTTGGTAAATGACATGCCTTTGCCTTTTGACTATTAATGTGAACATGTGGTAAAAAAGTGATTTGCTCGTTTTAGTGTATCTGTCAATCCGTCTCTATGTCAATACGGAGGAGGTAAATTACCGGTGATTACTAGTTATTAGTGTAAATGGTTAAAACATGAGGAGGTATATGCTCAAACGTGTCAAGTTTTAACCTCAAGACTTTATGTGATAACTTTTCATATCTTAACTATTGCATCACCCTGAGAGACTGACTATTAATGTGAACATGTTCATCCCTTAGATGTTAAATATTAAATTTAGTTTAATGATTTTCCATGTGGGTTTTACTCTTTTCCTCTTTCTTGTGTGACAAAAGATGATTCACTGGCCTCTAGCACCCCCATCAATTGTCCCTAGGCCAACACGGAAAAGGTAAGTCACGGGTGACTACTAGCTATTAGTGTAAATGGTCAAGACATTGGGAGGTAAGCTTGGACGCACTAAGTTTCGACTTTAAGATCTCATATGACAACATTATGCCTTAACCATCGCACCGCACCGAGGGAACCTCTTCTCCTCTTTCCTAAAATTTGGTGTGGAGAAAAATGCCCTAGTTAGTGGTTATTATAATTTTCTGATTTACCTTTTCATGAATAATTACGGGACTGATACATATGGTGCTCTTAGGATGATAAATTCTCCCTTTAAGATGGTGCGGTGGTTAAGACATAGAATGTTGTCATATGAGGGGTCGAAATTTAGCGTGTTCGAGCATACATCTCTCATGTATTAACTATTTGCACTAATAATTAGTAGTCATCTGTGATTTACCTTCAATGTATTAATCTAGGAATAAATTAACGGAGATGCTACGACTAGCGAGAATTGCCTTTTTACCGCGTGTTAAGGTGATAAATTTCACCTTTTATATTATAAATGAATGCCGAATAGGAATATGCCAATGATACTAGAAGTACGGTGACAAATTGACATTTTATCATTGTAGATAAATAATAATAGTGTTTATTAGATTTATTAAAGTAAAATTTATAATAGATTTTTTTTAAAACAAACCATTTTAAATCTATCAACTATTATGCATACAAATATTTAATAGACTAAGTATAAAAACATATTAATAAAATATATAAATGGGCTTAAAAGATTTAAGATAAGTGCGGCC
>JBAMIB010087542.1:0-14629 GCA_037177415.1 Kaempferia rotunda
CACCCGAACTGAAGAATGGACCAACTTTAAAAATATGTTGACACTTTAAATATTTAATCATTGGAGAGAAAGATCAAATGTTTAATCATTCCCAATTAATGATGTTGTTATTGCATTTTCATGAATGTTTCAACATGTTTGCAATGTTTAAGAAGATGACTTTTCTGTGAACTTAACTATTATTCATTTATTTTAGTAATTATTTTATGTTATATATTATTTATGATTTAATGCAATTTAATTTCTGGTTAATTTGGTATCACATTTTATAGTTTCTTGTAACTATGGTCCTTTTTACTCATTGCTTTTAATGATTTGACATTATTATATGTTAGGATGGAGCAAGATCAAAGAGTTCGAGGATGTGGAAGAAATAAATGCTTCTAGGCAAAAAATGAGGTCTAAGTATTAATTGCACTCTTCAAGATATGACTTGTGATCCTTCAAGGAAGACAGATAGTGGTTTTAAAAGTCATTACATTGCTAAGGTGCATAGGAGAATGCTAAGCAAGGTCCCTACTCTTACAAAATAAGTTATACCTCATCCTGAATCAAAGATCAAGTAGTTAAAGATAAGATTTCATATTATTTATGACATGTGTAGGCAAAGTGGATGTCAATGGAATGATGTTAAGAAAAAAAATAGCATGTAAATGACAATGGTTTGATAGCCACTAACAAGTAATTTTATATATTAATGTTCCAAATTTTTTACTCTCTCAAATCCTTAATTTCATACTTCCTTAAGATTTTTTCAATTATGTATATTTTCTATTTTACAAACTCATAATGAGGCAAAAGGAATGTGTGATTTTAAATTTCTATATTTGAATCAACTTAAATTAGTCTATAGAGGGATAGAGCTACTAATGCTATTGTTCAAGGGTATATAGATGTTATTCATAATTTGGAAGTTAATCAAAATGATGAAAATGGAGCTGAAAATCTAGACGCATTCTATCATTCTTCAAATGAGTATGAAGAAGACAATAATGTGTATTTTGAATCAAAATCATTGCCAACTGCTTCACACAACATTGAGGTGACAAAGTCAGCTACAGAACAAAGACAACCATTAACAATTGGAGATAAAGCTGCAAAGGAAAAAAAAACCCACAACAACACACTTGGAAATTGGGACACAACTACAAGACATAAATAATGGATTTCACATTTTTGTGGATGGTTTTAATGCAAATTTTGCAATCATTGCAAATGTCATAGCAGAAGAGAATTTATGAGAAAAAATGACTTCAAAAAGAATGAAAGATGTGATTGCGGAGCTAATGAACATTAGCCTTCCTAGTGGTGATGTATTCAAAGCAGTTAATATATTCACTACAGATAAGGACAAGATTGTTGTGCTGCTCAATCTTCATTCAAAGTTGTGAAGGAACTACGTGGTTAGCCTACTCGTCCCCTCCCTAAATATGTATATAATGGTGCTAGATTTTGTCGAAATTACTTTGGGGATGACTGTTATGCTGAATTTTGTAATGGTCTTGCTAGATTTTGTGGAAACTATGTTGGAAATAACTATTATGTTGGATTTTATGATAGCAGTTCTTATTTTTTTTATTATTGTATTGGTCATTATGTGAAAAAAACTTTAGGGAAGAATATTATTTTAGATTTTGTAATAACAATTGTTATGTTTTGTGCAAGCTATTTCATGGATAGTTAGAATGTTGGATTTACAATATCTTAATATTTTCGGTATAACTTTTGGATTTAGTTGGATATTATGATGCATTTTGTGAGAATAGTATTGGAGTTTTAAGAAGATATTTTATGATAGTAGCACAACATTTTGTAAAAGCTATCTTGGCAAAATATTATGATTTAAAAACTGATTTTATTTCTAAATAATAATAATAATAAATATGTTTAAGTTATTAGGAATATCAAATACGAAAATAATGACCTTATAAGAATATTATAATTTGTTTTAAAAATATAGTATTTGTTACAGCTCTTGGCTCTCAGGATTTCGAATTCCTCCGCAAGCTCAATCCCGATTGGGACTGAAGCTCCTCCGACCATTATCATCCACATCCTCTCCTGATTAGAAAAGGCGTCGGTCACCATATCATCTTCTACCCGACATTCTCACAGAAGTTTTCTAGATAAATTAAGGAAATGTACATAGAGATCCATCTTGAGAACCGACATTTTCAAGTTTATCATCTATTAAGAATAGGGCTTCGAAGCTGCTAGAGGTAATATTTTTGTTAATTGTTAATTGTTGATAGCGAATGATTTAATATAATTAACTTCCTTTTTAAGACTGTATACACTTAATGGATTCATGCCCACAAACCTATTTGATGGAAAGTTGTTTTATTAGCTAGACTTTAATTGATGTATTTAAGTTGTTTATTTTTTTAGGGTTATTTCTTTGAATGTTTAAATTTGCATTTTTAATTAGGTCAGATGCTTTAGGTATCCTAATAAAATAATAAAAATTAAATATCATAGTAATAAGTAGAAACTGCCATCCAATGGTCCTACACAGTCGGTTCCATAATTATCTATGAGGAGATAAATTAAGAAGCTACAATTAACTACTGTGGAGAGGATTGTTTATTTGACTCTGTTAAAAATCGACCCCTATTTATTAGGGTAAATTCTATCTCATGATAAGCGAATCAACCCTAAGAATAAATATCAAACATTGAATCATAGGATAGTAGAGGGCATTCGATAATTAGTTTATTCATAATTATTAGGAGAACAATCAGAGCTTTTGATTTTTTTCTTCAAAAAATGTGTGCCTTCAAGTGAAGGCGTTTAATGAAACGGAAACGTGTGAGGCAATACACCGCCAAATATCATTTGTTGTAGGTATTTTGTTCGGTTTGTATTTTTTTAATATTTAATATAATAATTTAATTTCTAAAATTTAAAGTAAAATTTTATTATATAATTGGAAGTTAAAAAAATAATAATAAATTGAAACACACATGGTTCAGTAACCCGCTCATCATGGTCGCTCTATTCAACCTATCGAATACGAAACAATCTTTAAAATGGGATTCAAATTTCGATCAATCGCCAGTCAGACAGGTTGCAGTCTAATCTGTCTCGCGGCGCACCGGAACGGTTCCTCACTTCCTCCTCCACAAATCCACCGTCGATTCAAGAAACCTCCAACTTGTGAATAGAGCCCCCCTGGCCAGATCCCCAAACCCTTACCGTCTGATCTCCATCAGACGGCCTCCGTTTATCGGCGGAGGTCATTAAAAGAAGCACGCCCATCCCACGAAGCAAACCCTAGCTTGCCTCCGCCGACGACCTGAAACGCTCGTAACTGCCGATACAAAGACTTGGCAGTGTGCCCTGTTTTGGGGGGCTTGATTTTGGCAGGGAAGTCAAAAAGTCGCTGCTCGCATCGTGATTCGTATAAAATCTCTGGGATATCGAGTGAAACTCTGAATCTGGTTGCCATGTCAACTTGAAAGGGCGATCCTGTTAGACGATGAAGGCGTTTCGCGCCGGTTCAGATGATGGTGGTAGTGATGGAACGGCGTACGAGGCCGGAGATCCATAGGGCTGCGCCGAGGAAGTTGTACGGAGCAGCGGAGGCAGAGATCGGGTCTCGGGTGTTTCCCTTGCCGGCTCCGCTGGTTCGGTCCATGCCCTCAGTGGGGACCCGTCGATCGACGAGGGTGTTCGTTCCCAAAATATCCTCTGGAGTGGCGGATGCCAATGCCAGCGGACGCAGGGGCTCCAGGGTCCTCCGATCTGGGAAGCGGCTTGCGGTTAACAAGAGCACGGATGGGTGGCAGGAGGATTTTGGTGGCGGCAGAACTCCCTTGCTCCTTTGGGGGAAGGAGGAAGAGGGGGACAGGAACCGCCTTGGATTTTCCGCTGATTGCAAGGATCAGGAAGCACAGATGACTAATGGCGGTGTTGTTGAGAGTGTGCCACAGAAGTTAGATGATCCAGCTTCGCAAGCCAAAAAGTATGCAGTTGTTTATGAGCGTAAGAGGCAGAGGCAACTCTCAGATAGCGCGGCATCATCATCTTCTTCTGTGGCTGATGCGACTTCTTATATGAATAGAAGGTTTGGAATTGTGTATGTGCCTAAACGTCACAGGAAGAAACCAAAGGTGGCGCATTTGCCGCAAACAATCATACAAAATGCAGCAATTTTTGGCTTGGATTTTGGGCTGGCGTCAAGGAAACCAGTGGTTTTGAGAAGGGGGTTGAGAATTTCAAAGTTGGCGGAGAATTTTGCAAAGAAGGTTGGCATTAGAGAAAACAACTTGTGCACCGGCATCACTGATCCTGTGGTGCTCTTGCTTATTGCTGAATCCTCTCATGCTAATTATTCACATTTGATTTCGAGACTCATCATCTGCATACTTAAATGGATGAGGGGAACTATTGCACCACTCGTGGAACTTGTTGCCTTCATATTCTCTGGGTCATTTGCTAGTATTTTCTCTGATCAAGGAGTACATATATTACCTCTCAGGGGGCCAAGTGATGTAAGTTCTAGTCTAAACTTTCACTTATTATTCTTCTATATTACACTCTTAAATGTTCTAATTGTTGCTTTCTTCCCTTTCAGAATGTTGTCTTCACAACTCCCAGGTTTTTTGGTGGGCTTTGTAGGATATATGATATCAGACAGTCTATACCAATAATCTGGCTTGATTATTTGGCACTAGCCTCCTTCTTTAGGAGTTTGCATGTCAATATGCTTCTACGTTCCCTTTATTTGCCTCACTTCATTGTGAGATATTTAAAGTGCTCCCATCTTATCCCTTCTGTGGCTGCCATTTGTAAAGGAAATGATTCTATCACTCATGCGAAAGAAGATTCTTTGGGAATTGTATTCTCTGCGACTAGTGTTCAGCAGAGTCCTGAGAAAAATGTTAATCATGATGCTTATACCTCAGGTTCACAAAATGCAATTACATTGTCAGGTTTCAGTAAGCATAGCAAGAAGAGAAGCTTCTCTAGGTATCTTAGAAGTCGGAACTTGGCTTTAATGAGAATGCAAGCTGGTCCACAATTTTCAAGGCAGTCCAAGTTGAATGACAGTGGTGCTACTTTTGAAGGGAAACAGGAAGGCCTCCAGGCAGTTATAAAACCTGTCTCTATTGAAATACCTGATCACGGTGTTGAGGACTTGCTCAGTTTCATAGATGAGAGTGATGTCTCCACTCCACTCAGTGTTCCGAGACACAGGAAATCTGCCAAGAAGAGCCCCATGGAGCAGAATAAGGAACTGAAATATGCTTTAGCAGAGGTGAAGCAGAACATAGACTCTGTGCATTGCCGTGCAAATGTCCTAGTCACTGACGCTGACAGGTGTTGGAGAGAAGAAGGTTTTGAGGTCATGTTGGAGTTATTAGGTTCTCAGGAATGGGCTATAACAGTTAAGTTTCAGGGTGAAGCAATGTATCTTCACAAATCTTTAGACATAAGGCCATGTGTTGTTAATCGGTTCACCCATGCTTATATGTGGGCTGGAGATTATAGGTGGAAGCTTGAATTTTTGGACAGGTGGGATTGGCTTGTATTCAAGGAATTGCAAATGGAGTGTTGTGAACGCAACCTTCAAGAGTCTTCGTCTAGGATGATTCCAGTGCCTGTGTTCGAGGAGGTCTCTGGCTATGAGGAAGGTTCTGATGCAAATTTTTCACGACCTGATGTGTATATCAAAATTGAGGATGATGAAGTACAACGAGCTATATCGAGCAAAGTAGCTAGGTATGATATGGATTCTGGTGATGAGCAGTGGTTGAGCAAGCATAATTCAAGTATTCAACATGCAAATGTTCATCCAGATAATGACATTTCAGTAGATGAATTTGAGAAAATAATTTATGCAATGGAGAAGGATTCATACGGAAATGTGGATGATGTATTTGATAAAGAAAAGGCACTAAATCATTATCAGCATTTTGGAAAAAGAGAGATGTTGCTTTCTATTTATGATTATTGGACAAGAAAGAGAAGCAAAAAGCATGCAGCTTTGGTTAGAGAATTTCAGGTATTTTTCTATCCTTACTCTTTGGCATTTCTTGTCTCTTTTGATAATGTAAAATGATGTCAAAGAAATAGGATGGGATTGTTAGTCCTACCTGGCCCTGATCAAGATTTGAATTTATGATGTGGTAAACCTATTGGTTGGTGATGATCACACCAGTATGGTTTTGGTGTCTGCCGTGCTGATTTGTTGGTTTGGCAGACACATGGTATCATGAGTTATTCTTTTGTTTTCTGTTAATGATATCAAAATTCAAGTAGCAACAATAATATGAATCACACAGTTAAACACGTCTAAATTGAGCATAAATTTTTTAAAAAAATGTTATTGAAATGTTGGTCTATTGTGGACCAGCCATCCTTCATCTTCTTCCTACATGGGACTGCTAGTAATATGAAGGCAAATCATCATATGCAATTACTTTAAAATTCGATGTTCAATCTTCACATTTTTTATTAAGGTTTCTTAGGCAAGATCTTGTCACCCTCTTTAGCCACTATTTACTGGGTAATTCAGAGTTCTCAAAATTGATTGATACTGAATTATTGTTCGACAAAGGCTGATCTGGTCTTTCGCCAAGTTTAAAGATAGCAGAGATTCAAAGAAATTAATTAGGAATGAGTTAACTCCACTAAAAAACAAAGGTTAAATTGATTCAAAATTCGTCAAATCTTGAGTAAAAAAAATGGAATAGTTTGAATTTTGATCAAACTAAATTGAATTTAACAAACTCAGACACATCTAACCAAATCTTTCTTGATCGTTTCTTGAAAATTAGTAAAGACATGCAGAATAGTTAGATAGTCCTTAATGTTAGGACCCTTGTGATAAATGGTCAAAAAGCTAAAGGGTCAAGGGCAGGAGTGAATGACAATTCTTTCTGTAATTAGCACTTAAACACTTGCTAATAGCTTTGTGAGGTCAATTAAACAAAAGTATGCAGTAGAAATAAATGAAGGAAGAAAACGAACTCTAACACAATGGATATACAAATATACAGGATTTGGAACCCTCGTTTCTATTTCATGGCTTATGACCCTTAAATGAATCACTCTCGAAAGCCCCCACTAACTTTTCTCCGTTTTGGACTACTTCCAAAGGTGGAGAAACTTCTTACAAACTCTTATAAGACATAAGACAAATATAATGGAGCTTAAAACGATAGGGAACAATAGAGCTTAATTGGACAAGAACATAAGTTGTGAACCTTAGCTCCAAATTATTTCTTGGGTCCCTTGAAGTTTCAAACATATTCAACTGACATTTGTTGTCTTGTTGTTGTATTGTTGAGCAGTTGACTAAATTCCACTATTAGTTGACTGATGCATTATAGCCATTATGCCATCAGATTGTTGTGGTGCAGCTCTAGCAGATTAACGATTCTTTCTAGTTTTTCTTTTGTAGCATTAGTCGAATGGAAGTTGTCATCAGTTAAGATTGCCCAGATCAGTCGATTGTCCAATGATGCAGCCACAAGTAGAAACATTAGTTGATTTGCCAATTCAACCACCATCAATATCTTATCAGTCGATTAACACCAGATTTAACCACAAATTAAAATATTTGTTTGCTAGCTAGAGCTGATTAACCTTTATTTTAATATTTAACTTTCTCAATTTTTTATTTTAATATTTATATTTAAATTTCTTGGACCTAGAATACTTGGAAAAGCAATATAAATATAATGAATTAAATAATAGTGACTAGTAAACTTTTAAATTAAATTAAATTTTAGTGATGTACTTCTCTTTCCTTTCTTTGATGGTGCACTCTCTTTATGTTAAAGCATTCTTATACATCCATCCATGAAACATCCTTCAAGAGACAAGGTTCTTTAACTTCATTAATCGATTTATCATAAAATTCATATTGACAAGCAAATCAGATCAGATGGATCTTCTTTATCTTGTTGTATTTTTTTTTTCTTAACTCTAGCTGAAGATAATCTTCTTACCAGTACAAAAGCATTTGGTCATCCCAAATGGTTTCATTTTAGAATTGATGTACTTGAGCGTGGTCGAATTCCTTTTGCATCTTATAAAACTACATGTTAAGCTATGAACACAAATAACAAGTTTTCATAGCTCACAACATTCATCTCCATAGCTCTCTCATCATAAAGATGTATGAAACAAACTAAATAAGAAACCAAAAAATAATTTATTCTCACACACCTATCTTTAAATAATTTGTGGTGCTTCGTTGTTTTTTTGGCTTTTCTTGCTATCACCATATTTCGTGTCAAATATTCCTTTGCTTCTCTTGCTTTTTGAGTTCACTCACTTTTGTTTGTCTCTATACTGTCTTGAGGATGCTAATTTAAACCTTTACATCAAGAGGAAAGTTTGAATCATAATGAAACTTCTAAAGTTTTGATATTAAACCAGTTATGTACTTGTACATCATGTAGCCAACCCCACCTAATGTGATACGGCTTGGTTGTTATTGTTGTATATACTTACATCATGTATCAAAAATTATAATGACACCATAAAAAAAATTATGAAGTAGCATTCAATTAAATTCATACCGAGGATTAAGACAATAAACCCATGCATGCAAGGGTTGATGAAGTTGTAAATCCCATCCAGTGTTAATAATCTTTCAGATCCTTTGATATTTACTCTCAAACCTTCTAAATTTCTTTTGCGATTTTATACTTATATCCATCCATTGCTTCGTGAATATAGCCCATGACTAGTGTCATATCACCATCCATAAGACGAAACACTTTCACTAGTGGAATCACACACAAACAAAATTCCATCTACTTCTAAAATTGTGAATCACACAATACAATGAATCTCTTGCACTTTCTTCCTTTCAAATTAATTGTAAAATAACTTGTAACCTGAGCTTCAGAAGCTAACATGAATCTGATTGTATATTTCTTCTCCAACATCATTTTCAGTCTCAAATATGTGATAAGAAATATAAAGGCTGTAAGCCTCTTCAATTCACCTCCCTTAGTAAATCATCTACATAAATTGAGGACTAATGTATTATTATAAATAATGACTTGCTTCTCTAGGTCTTGTGCGATACTATCATAAAAAAAAGGAATTTTACCAATGTCAGCAAGAACTAAATCTGAACAATGCATCACACAAGGTGATCAAAACAACTTCGTCCTTGTTGCTTTTAATCTGTGCCACTGGACTATTGACCATAAAATTGGTGAGAGAGTGTCCTCTACTACCAAATCATCCATCAGATATATTAGTGCACCCTGTCTTACTCCGCTCAATCAATTTTATACTTTTGAAGATAGGATCAAATATGTTACTCTTGCTTCTTGATAAGTAGGTTGCTTCAAACCTTGATTATATTCTTGAACAAACTTCAACATTTATAGAAATATAGGGCTGTTTACTAAATTTAACGACAAGACAGTACCATAAATGCATTTGCAAATATCCTGTCTCTTTTCTTTAAAATTTGATTGATTGTTATTTGCTTTGCTTTTCCAACTACCTTCAGCACAAAGAATCCATTTGTCCCATCTTCTCTTTAGTTGTAGCATTGTCTAATTCATCAAAGCGATCTTGAGAAGATCCTGCTCTTTCTCATGCCACACAAAATCTACAAAATCATGTCTCACGAAATATGCAAAATCTGTATGAACTTGTTTTTTACATCCTTCAAAACCTTTGAACGAGCTCTACCTCTTGTCTTGTGCCAGCTAGATGAATTCTCATTAAAAAAACACCACTGCTACACTCATTCCTACAACGATTACATCCAATAGCATTCTGTTCCCTTCATCAACCGCAATGTTCCCATGTCACCTCAACCTTCTGCTTCTTCTTTCAACCGCAATATCATAATTTAAACAATATATTAAAAATAGGGAAATGGTCAAACTAAAACCTTTTGGAGAAAGTCTGTTTCTAGTCAAAATCAAATATTTAATTACTTGTTAATTCTTATCAATATTTGAATTCTTGAAAGAGCCGAAGAGGGATTCTGTATCGACAGATATGGCCGGCGAGGAGATTGAGCCTTAATATGGTTTTTGACATAGTTCCTTGAAATCCATTGAATTACGATAAGGGGTTCTCAGAGATTTTAGGTTGATTGTTTTGAATTGCCTAGGATGTCACTTTGCCTCATAATGTCCAAATCAGCTCCCAATGGCATAAACATGGTCAAATTGTCTGTTTGGCAGATAGACACGAGTAATTGCGCATTTGTACACATTGGAATTACTCAAAATCAGAACATTTTGCACTCCAAAATTGTATAGCATGGCCATGCACTCTTCTACATAACTTTGTTGTTGGGCAATTATTTTGTGTGCATTTGTTTGTTTTTTTGTGTGTTTCTCGCCTTTGTAGTTTTCAGCAGTCTCCTCTCACATTGAACTACGACGGTTTTGATGATTTCCAATGCTTGTAATGGTCTCTTATTTTGAAATAGTTGATCCCACCCAAATGTTAGTTGCTCGAAGAGATTTGTCTAAATTGCTAATTTCTGTTTTGATTATAAGAGAAATAATTGGATCATCACTATTTTGCTTAACAACATGGGGAATTATTTGTTTGTGTTTTTATAAAAAGGATTCTATTTTTGGATAGGTGGAACATGCTAAATTAGTAATATGTTTGGGAATGCAGTAAGCTTCGGTAATCTATGAAAAGTTCACTGCTTGTTTTTTCCCCTTCATTTTTCTGTTTTTGGCAAGATTGTACTTTTTTGCTGTTTACCAGTCTTGCATACCGCTTCAAGGTCATGATTTTGAGGCTTAGCTATTATCTAAAATTTCATATTCCTTGCATTTTGTACAGGGTCAACCTTTAAGGCCAGCACAGTTTATACATAAGCCTGTTCTCCGCAAAAAGAGATCACTCAAGAGGAAACGGAGTCAGACAATAAAAACAAAGTCAGAGGTTCTAGAACAAGGTTTTTTTTTTTTTTTTGCATATTACTACTTTGTTTTGCTCTTTGATAGGTTGAGTGATGTGGAATTGGAGATAGGAGACTTTGGATTCTAGCTTAATGTCTATGAGGATTATAACTCTAGTTATATGGATCTCTTGCTATATTTTTTTTTCGGTAATCCAGGTCTTACAATCGTGGATCTACTGCTGAATGTGGTGTTAGTTTTATTTGGTGCTTATTTCTCACAATCAGTGATTAGTGTGATTAGTAGGATTTTGTGAAATGCACAAACACATTGTTGTTGCTGCTGCTGTTATTTTCACCATTAATATTTTTTTGTAGTATAATAGAAAATTTGAAATTTTGAGAAAGCGGGGCCCTATATATTTCTATAAACTAACTTTACAACCACAACTCATCCCTAGGCTGTGTTATCAGGTGGCTCACAATCCTTTTGAAACTTGCTCTTGAGGGTTAAGTCTGATGCTTCAATTCCTTACATTTTTATTATACTAGCAAACCTCACAATGCTAATATTTTAGTTATAGATACAGACTCTTGTTATGGCAAAAGGATGTAGTTGCATTTGAAATTTTGAAGCCATTGCCGGCTTAATTCTCTTATGCTTTAAATAAATGACTAGTACATTATCTAATGGTTGCAGCACATGATGGGGCTTTGAGGAGAGTTCATGAAGCAGAAAATGCTGCAAAAAGGGCTTCAGAGTTTGCTCTCCAACTGCGAAGTAGAGCTCAAATCCTGATGTCGAATGCTGAGCTTGCAATGTACAAATCAGTTATGGCTCTAAGAATTGCAGACTTCATCGAAGTTACTTCAGAAACAAAAGATCCTGCTTCAGTGATTTTGGACTGAGTTGAAGAATTCAAGCTCAGATTATCTAAAATTTGCTGGTTCAGGGGTCATCGTTGATTTCCAGATATTGTTTGGTGGCGCCGAAAACAGTCAATTTATTTGATATTCCTTTTTTGGTTTTAGGTGCGCTGCTTGATGTTTCACTGGTTGTATGTGATTGGTGGGTTACTCCTGAAGCCATTTTTGCGACCGGTTCCCAGAATTTAGGCGTCCGGTCAAACTATAAACTCATGTATAAAAACAGCTGGTAGACTGTAAATGGTATCGGTATCACACTGTACATATCTTGTCATTCTCAGAGGCCTTGATCAAAGTCTGAAGGCGGGCATGTAGCCGCTTGGAAAAATGGACCGAGACAAGCAGTTACCAATTTGCGCTTATTTCTTTCCTAATGCTTACCTTTTATCAAATTCAGTTAAACTTTGAAGAATGTAGTTCGTGGGCAAAATAAATGCAATGTAGTTGTGCCCCAGATGAAAGTGAAAATCAAATCTATCTCACAGGTATTCTAAAGAATAACTTTTACGCCATTAATCACATTCAGGCATATGCATTGTGAAGCTGGTGGTGCATACCAAGGTATGGAAGTTGCCTATGAAAACTCTTTCAATGCCAGTTGTGGGATTAGAAGTTACTAGCTATTGATTGAAAATGTTAGATTTTTGTTATGTGCAGATGAGTTGCTTGAAGTATTTTTATTGATGAAACGCACACGTTAACTCGGCGTGCTCATATTGCATGGGAAGAAGGGTTTCATGCTTGAGCTAAGGTCTCGCGGTTCGACCGGCAGCATCAATTGCTATCTTTGAATTATCCTTGTTGAAAATTTAAACTTATTTTTTGGCAGCTTTAAATATGGGATGCTCATGGTTAATGTCGTTTGTAAAATATCAATCCAACTCTGGTATTTAATGTCGTTTGTTAAATATGAGCTTTTAGAGGTTAATTCTCAAAGTCGATTATTTTTGGGTTGCTGGTGAAACCAACATTTCAAAATTCAAAACTTAATATTAATCAGTATCATAAACTCTGATACTAAGTTTAGGATCCACCAAGTTTAAGATACGAACTCATTCACCAAGATTATATATTGAAATTCTAAAACTTTTAGGGGACGCTTGGTATATATTTGATAATGAGAATGGTAATATGTATGATTAAGGGGGGAATGAATTTAGCGATAACCTAGGGGGTGTTGGTTATAAAATTAAGGGTATGCTACTCATATTTGGATTTCGATTCTAGCTCGTCTATCAAGTATCAAGAATGAGAATGAATTCTATTTCATTCCCATTCCCATTTTCTAACCCCGTCTACCAAGCGCCCCTTTAGTGTTTTTAAACAATAGGATTCACATGCAGATTGAGATAAGATTTACATATGCACATCAAAAGCAAGGCTTGGTATGGTGGTAAAAAATAGGGGGTATTTCTCAAGTAATCATGGCTTAATTTCCACACAGGACATATCTACGATCATAGATGTCACGTCAGCCGCCACTATATTTTTTGAATTTATTTGATGTATAAAATATAGAGCCGGACTACCTACTTAGAAAGTCGAGTTGTAAGATATGAATACATTGTCTCTCTCTATATATTTTTGGATTTACTTGATGAATAAAATATAGAACCGGACCATCTACCTAGGAAGTTGAGTTGTAAGATTTGAATACCTTATCTCTTTCTATATATTTTTGGATTTATTTGATGGATAAAATATAGAACCAGACCATCTACCTAGGAAGTCAAGTTGTAAGATGTGAATACCTTATCTCTCCAGTTCAGATCTTCTGGTCCAGGAATTCCTGGACCAGCCCTGGACCACAAATCCAGAATAAAACCCAGCCTTGTCACGTGCAAAACACGTGCAAAAGCAACGCAATCCCTAGCCCTAAACCGCGACCCTCCTTCTCCTGGCCTCTCCCATCTCCGCGATCTCCTCCGCCGCGTTCCCTTCGGACAGCCCAAGCTCCTCGAAGCTCCGAGCTCCTCCTGCGGCCTCCCCCAAGCTCCGAGCTCCTCCTGCGGCCTCCCCTATCTCCGCGGACAATCCTCCTCGGACCCTCCTCCTTCCTCCTGCGGCTTCCCCCATCTCCCCCACGCATCTCCGCGACCCTCCTTCTCCTCCTGCAGCGTTCCCTTTGGACAGCGTTTGTTGCTCCGAGCTTCTCCTGCGGCCAGCTCCTCCTTCTGACAGCTTTTATCGCCCCGAGTTTCTCCTCCTTCGGACAACTTTTCCCCATCACCGCCGGACCTCCACGCCGGTGAGAGTGTTGTGAGATCTTTCTACAGATTTTAGGATACTAATTTCTACATTCTACAATTTAATTGTGAACTATACAGGTAGGTGTTGCAATGATTCTCGGACTTGTTTGTAACACAACGCTATCGTACTCAAACAATGTTGGCCCAGTTGATGAAATCAGCTTCTATGGCCACCCGATTGTGTATATTGCTCCCAGTGTATATGGCCATCCGCATGTAAGTTGCCTTCTAAAATTCCTTATTTTGCCGATAGCTGTTTTATTATTAACATAAACATTAAGGCACTAAATTCCTAGCCACTATAGATTCTCTAAGAAATTAACTGATGATGATATTTCGACATGTATTCTCATTGGATCTTTTACATCCATCTCTTGCTACTTTTTCACCAACTTAGAAATTGCACCAACTTAGTGTATGTTCTTAAAGTTCTCACTGGAATCCTTTAAAAAGCATTTCATAAATTTCCTGGTTAATCTTATGGTTTAGCATCATCCTCGGTGAACTTCTGATTGTTAGTAATTGATCTTCCAGGCTCTCACACTTCACTACCAGAGTTACATGAACGAGATGAGGGTTGTGCTTGGAGTAGATGAATCCACAA
>JBAMIB010087860.1:0-14621 GCA_037177415.1 Kaempferia rotunda
CCTACATGACTTAAACACATATCAAGCAACATGACAACCTAACTTAAACTCTTGACACACACATCAAAACATGATTGCATCTACAGTTGGACACCTGGTAAAACCAACCGGACGGTAGTAGTTAAACAACTTATTGGAGAATTCTGATCAGGATGCCTACTGGTCGGCTCTAGTATTTGTCCACCCGCCCTGCGAGGTTCCTCTCCTACCTAGATGAAAAGAGTCAACCCCTAATGAGGGTTGATTCGCTTGGGGTTACATAGCTGCTTTTCCAAGGAATCCTACTTTGGAAGAAGACTTAGATATTATCAATGAGAAGACCAGGGATATGGTCGGTCTGGGGTGTTACTGGCTGGGGATTTAAACTACTAGGTCAGTTCCTCCTTTAGAGGATGTGGCGACTTCAAAGCCTAATTTAGAGGGTACATTCCTTGCTCGTTCCTACACTGGTCGAACCATTGCCTTGATCAGGTTGTGCTATTGGGCTACTTGAGATTCGCGCTAATCCATGGTTGGGCAGGGCAAGGTCATGCTCGGGCCTTGAGCATAACTACATTGGACTTGTTGGACAAGCATCTCACTTGGAACGTATCTTTGTACCGAGGAGTGGGTCCTACGAAACTATACCCCTGCTCCGAGCTGCTTCACTATATTTGCTCCTCACTCAGAGTTGGCAATCTCCCTTAACGCCTTTGTAGGGTTGCCCTGTAATGAAGGTCTTCTGACAAAGTATTGTGTTTGTCCCATCCAACCTAGCCACGTCATCCTGGGTTTCGACTGCCACGTTATTGGGGGCCCCTGACCTTGTTAGTTATTGGGGTCTCTTGTCAACCATACCGCATCATTACTCTACTCGTTCATCTTAGCACTCTTTTATCCCTGGTCTCTGCTGCATTGACATTTTTGTGTGTGTGTTGCTTCCTAAGGACATCCCAATATCTTTAATCCATACAATATGGTGGATAGTTAGTCAACACTCAAGATTTGTTCTTGTGACTCCAAGTGATCATTTACATAGGATTGGATGGAAATAAAGCTGCATATCCATATCAGATACTAGATGACATTTTTGTTCGTTGTAAAGTGATTTATTTGAATGGACGAAATTATTGTATATAATTTGGCTCACTTTCTTTTGATGATTCTGCAGAATGTATGTTTCTAATCGCAAGCAATTTTTTTTTTCAGTAACAACCAATATTTGCTATTTTATCCCAGATACTGTGTTTTAGTTCACAAATAAGTGATCTTTGCTGCCTTGCCTAAGAAATGGTTCCTATCTGTGTATTAACTTACTCTATCTTCTTTCTGATTATTTCTATTGAAATGATTTTAGCAAATAAAAACATACATCTTTTGTTGCTATAGGACGCATAGGATATACCAAACTATAGAAATGCCTGATGATGTTTTATTTGATTTTCAGGTGAACTCAGATAAAAAAAAAGATCGATCAAATAACATGTATGACCAAATATGCAATGCACGCTTACCTAGAGGGCTGGATCCACATTCTGTTCCTCCTGAAGAGCTTGCTGCTTCTTTAGGGTAACTTTTACTTGGCTATAAATTCTAGTTTTATTTGCATTTTTTATTCTTTTTTTATAGGAATATCTACCATGGGAAAAATTATGTCATAAAGGTTACTTGGATTTTTAAAAATCATGTCTAGAATGCTTTATCATAGAGTCCTTGTCCGTATTAAATATTGGCACACGACTGCTGCAAGATCTTGTCTTCTTGCATGCTCGAAATGATCTTAATTTATCTAACTTCAAATACTGGCACACTCAGTAAATGGTTTATGAGCATCGTTGAGTTAACACTTTCACTATTTTTCTGTAATAAATGTTGGGTATTGTCTGCATTCCAAACAGGTACATGGTACAAATTACAATTATTGAATCTGATTGCTCCAAATTTGGTAGCTCCTGTTCTTCATAATTCAGGTTTTGCGGTATGCCATTTTTTTTAAATCTAACTGCCAATAAGTATTACCAAGGTATAGGAATTATATAGATCGACAATGAGGCCTAATTAATTTTATTCTGGTGTCATGATTCAAATCTGGGAGCTGGCTAACATTGGATAACTTGTCTATGATTTTTTATTTTCTTTTTCGAAGTTCAATTTATGCCTGAAATACTAATTACTTTGCTTCAGAATGTTTTAGGATTTATTTTTATTAAGCGCATGAGTCCAATTTCCTATGGGGAAGCAAAATAGCTAGGGAAATAAAGGAGGGAGTGGAAAAAATTTGGAAGAAATGGATCAGAAACGTTTCCATAGTTTGTGAGGAAAGAAGAGGAAGGGAAAGTTTTAATTTATAAAAATTATTTGTTTTAAATCAAAAAATTAGTTAAGTTGATGTATTTTAAGAAAAAGTGAGTCATTTTTGTGCACACAATTGCTTCGACCTGATTCAGGGAGAAGCAATATGTGAACAAGCTCTAGCAGAAATTGCCGGAAATAATGAACACTTTCCCAGGCGCATTTCCATCCTTCCCCTCTGTAGAAAACAAAGAAACAATTTCCATAGCGTATTTTTGGTTAGTTTGGATATTGTAGCATATTTGCAGATGCATATTAGTATTCTCTTTTCTTCCTGCCCAAAGAAGTAAACGATAACACTTTCTATAGCCAATATTAGTCCAGAAGCCTTTTACAGGGTTCCTGTTCACGGATATGGCAGCGAAACTCGTATTGGGATGCTCGCCCATCCTCACAGAGGTACTACATTTCAAGGAGTTTTCAATTCCATATTAAAATATCTAACACAACAGAGTTCTAAAATGCAGCAAGGAATATCCTCTTTTCATACCACGTCAGAATTTCTGCTCTTCAAGTGGAGAATCCTGGTCTGATAGAAGCTCCTTGAACTTTGGTGTCGCTTCAGTAGAATCGGAACGAAGACCGCATTTAGAGAGTTCCAGAAATAGTAGTTTCAACTATTTCCTTGCCTCTCCACATTCCCTTGAAAATCACACGGATCTGCAGAAAGGAATTTCGCTGCTCAAGAAAAGTGTGGCGTGCATTACATCATTCTCCTACAATTCCTTAGGTCTAGATGTACCTTCAGAAGCTTCTACGTTTGAAGCCTTTGGTAAATTGTTGCTCATTCTATCATCTTCAAAGGAATTACAGTCGATCAGAAACTCTCCGACGACAGCAAGCTCAAGGTGTCTTTTTGCACTGATTTTTAATTTTTAATTTTATTTTCTGACTATGGATAATTGGTTATACAAATATATTCACTATCTCCTATTTATGCAACTTACTGGACGAACTTTTCTATTATTGCTCTTAAATCTAAAATAATTTAGATATCTCTACAATAATATGATATTGTCCACTTTAGACTTAAACTCTTATGGTTTTGCTTTTGAGCTCTACTCAAAATGTCTCATACTAGCAACTTTACAACCCAATAATCCCCCTCAAACGAAAGACCACAGAGCTCCCTCAAGCAGAAAGCTTAACCCGTTTGATATTCGATTCTCGACTCACCAGGTCTTCCACCCTCTCGGTTCAACTGACCTATTAGGATTTCGTTACCTAGCTGCAACTAGAACTTCCTGCCCCTCAGTCCAACCGACCTACTAGGGCTTCCTTGCCAGTCGCAACTAGAACTTCCTACCTGATGTCTAGTTCTCTTGATACGGACATGGGAGCCTCCACTTTCTTTGTTTGTGGTCAATATTCTACCCACATGGCTCGATTAGATCATAACTCTTGTGCACAATCGGTGGTTAGACGAAGTCCGAGCTCTGATACCAATTGTTAAGTATAAAAGAATTTAGATATCTCCACAATAGTATGATATTGTCCATTTTGGCCTAAGCCCTCATGACTTTGCTCTTGGGCTCTACCCAACATGCTTCATACTAATAGAGATATCTTTCTTTTATAAATTCATGATCTTTTCCTATGTGTTTTTAATGTGAGATTATGTTTACAATCTTACAACTCCAACAATTACCTTGAGAATATGCAATAACTAAGTTATTCGATACTAACATGCAGTCTTAAACTGATTAGTGATGCAAACTTGGGTCAAAGAAAAAAATTTCAAATAGTTTGGAGTATCGTAACTTTAAGTAAAGATAATGCTGGTTTCGGACCTTTTTTTCTTTGGTAATTTCAGCAATTTGCATAGTTCATAGGATTCTTGGACCTGCCCAATTTCTCAGCTAATACTGCACTGGTCTTGTGTCGGTTTAAACCAACTTACAAATTGTCTGAGTTTGCCAAATATGAGTAAATCAAGAGTTGGTCATTGACCCTTGTTTCTATTGTCCTGTATATAAAAACACAGAAATTTCGGCTATATTAAACTGATATATTTGCATGATCAAGTGCTCCTTTGTTGTTTGAGATGCTTTCTATAATAGTATCTCCATCTTTGCCAAGCTTCGAGTTCATTTCTAGTTAGGGTTTAGTTATAACTAGTTGATTCCTTGATGCTGTTTTGGATTCAACTCGTTGGTATTTTCTTCTTGCAAATTATCACTTCTTGTAATATCTTTTCTTCTATAATTTTAATGTAAGTTTATTGTATTGCAGCACAGAAGAACAAGCTCAGCAGTTGAAGAGATCGGTGTGGAATGTTAGCTCGAGTGGCAGGTCTTCAAATACCCTAGCAGAGAGTGAGCAGACGATATTGGTGATCCTATTCCCTAATTGCTTCTAACCTCGCTGCGCTTTACTCATGCCGTAAATATGACATCTAACAGTTTGTTTTTCTTTGCTCATCAGTCAACTGTCGATGATGACAACCTCCAAAATCCCGATTCAAGTTTTATGTTCACAGCTGTGATGATCGATAAGTCGGAAAGCATTGTTGAAGGGTGGGATATTATCGAGCATCCTACGCTCCAGGATGTCGAGCATTGGACACGAGCTACGTTCATAGATGCCACAAAGAAATAGTCTTCGCTCATCTCACGTTGACATATGCAAAGAACATCCAGTGCACCCTTTTCTGACTTGATTCGGTTATTCTCAGATGGATACATGTAAAAGAATGAACAAAAACCTCTTATTACATTGTCGAAAGTGCTCATATTCTCTCTTTGGTGGTTTATAAATATAAAGCAAAGGAATAATCAGAAAACAATTAAAAGTGTTCATATTCTCTGTTTTTTTATTTTTCTTCATTAAACTTGTCCATGGGATTCTTATATCTCATATTTCTCATTGTGCTTATACATCATGATTTTTTATTTTTAGTTTCCATTTTCAGTTAAACTAGACCGAAAAATTTTTTAAAACCTTTATCGATCCAATCTGATTAAACTAGTCAATGAGTTCTATGTTGAAAGCATTGCATTTAGAGATTTCTCACATATTGAAGGATTAAATCGTGAATTAATAGATAATTTTTTTAAAACAACAATTGACCCAAAGATGTGAGGTTGACAAATCGTCCGTTAGAAACACTTTTTATTTATTTTAATAGTTAGTAAAAAAAATTGAGAAATAATTTACTTAAGAAAAAATCTCGATAAAAAATTCAAAGATAGACTCATAAGGTGATGGGGTCTATAAAAAGTGAAATGATAGACCATGAATTTATATGTCTATTTTTGAATTTTTCTTTAAGATTTATTTCTGTGCGTATTATTACTCAAAATTTTAACAGGTGGTCAAAAGATAAACCTCCCCCAAAGAAAAAAAAAACACTCCATTTGTAAACTCAAGCTTTGCAGGAGATCTGTACACCACTTCGTACTTGTTGATGGTCCATCATCAGCTTCTATGCAGTACTTTGGCCATGGACTCCTGGCTCTAAAACCATAGATGATGCTTGCAGTTGCAGATCCATCATTTGTCTGCACCCAAACACTTTTCACCTTTACCCTACTTAAAATAAATGGACTGCAAATAAATAAGAACTTTTTTTTTAAAAAAAAATAGCAGCTAATTATAAGCTCGACTCCATCTTGCTAATGGATTTTAAATTTGAATTATAAAAATGATTAACTCAGTTAATTTTATTGGTATATCTGAGGTGATTGATCCGGTTACACGAAAGTTTTCCATCGGCCACCAGAGTAAATCGGAAAGCACTCGTGGTGGACGACCCAGAAATCCAGCATCTCTTAATTGCGAGTCCTATTTGAGGAAAGATCCCTGCAAATGCGCCGTAATTGAGAATCGAACCATGAGTGTCTGAAAGACAACTAAACACCCTTGCCTTTGTACCATAACCCTCCCAAGTACCCATGGTTCGATTATCAGCTACGTTGCATTTGTAGATATTTTTTCTCCAAATGAGACTCACAACTAAGGGATGTTGGGCTTTTGGATCGCCCGCTGTGAGTACTTTCTGATTTACCCTGATAGTCAGTGAGAAATTTCTGTGAAACCTGACCACACCAGAAATAATCAATAAGACTAACTGAGTTAATCCTTTTTTAAACTTAAATTACAACAACGGAAGAAAAGTAGCTTCAACCAATTATTTCAGTGGAGAACAATACCACTCTATTAAGTTTCAAAGGTTCACCGTCTCTATGAATGTTCTAAGGCAGTCATTCATTCATTCATTCCAATCCGTGAACTGATTTCAAAAAATCCAAACAATGTAAAGTGATGCAATGATTTTTATTTTGTTTTATTTTATTTTCTTTCAGAAAATGATCACATTGATGCTCGAGAAAGAGAAGTTTCAGCGTGGATTCATCATCCTTCCATGAGTAAGAGAAATCAGCAGCCCATGACAGCACAGTTGAAAACAAAGTCACCGGACTGCACGACGGCAATGGTGTTCCACTCAGGAGGCCCTCCGTTTGGGACCCAAGAATTCAGCTCGATCATCCCTCCGCGAAGCCCTCGGTGCCCTCCGATGACGAGTAACCGCTGGCCGCATCCTCGGAAGGCGATGCCCCAGCCATTCAAGGAGTAAGACCTCTCAGGCAGCTTCCCCAGTGTTTCCCATGTGTTATTCCTCTTGTTGTACTTCACCACCATCTTGTCTGCGTATCGAGCAGCGTAGAGCTCATTGCTCACCACGGCCACGAGGGGCGGTGCACCATTCTCGCCGATTAGACCGTCGGACATGTTTGGAATCAGCCGCCAAGAGCCTCGTTTCGTATCGTACTCTTCACCGCACGTCAACACCTCCCTTTCATTAGCCATTCCACCAATGACGTAGAATTTCTCATCCATGAACACCCCTGAACACAACTTCCTCGCCAGATTCATGGCCGGCAAGGACTCCCAAGTCTGCGTCTCCAAATCATAGAGCTCCGCGGAATTCAGAATCTCGCGGCCATTGGTGCCACCGGCTACAATGGCCTTCCCCCCACGGCTAGCCGATCCAAACAGACATCTCGGTGAGTTCATCACAACTCCTGGACACCAGGAGTTGCTCAAGATGCTGTATCTCATAACAACATAAGAAGTCATCTCGCGGCCGAAGACGAGGAGATCAGTGCCCACGGCGAGTGACTCCTTGTCTGAGAAGGCAAAAGTTTCAGTAGGACTAGCCGGCATCGGAGGGACCGTAATCCAGCGTCGGCGGTAGGGATCAAACGCATGCCATTGGAGGGCAGTGCATGAGAAGTAGACCCAGGGCTCAGTGATCCCCTGCCGGCGCCGGTGCTGGTAGGCATCCCGAATCATGGAGCGGAAAGCACGGCTAACGGATGCAACCGCGCCGTAGTCCGACCGCGACAGGAGCAGCAAACAGCTCAGGATCAAGTCCCGGGTGAGCCTGTTGAAGGCGCTCGGATCGTCGTCGTCGTATGCCTCATTGCTTGTCCGGTGCAACAATTTCTTCCTTTTGCTGTGATCCTCCTCTACCGCCGCCATTTCTTCATCCAAATTTTGCCGTTTCTTGTTGTTCGAGGAGTCACGGAATCGATAAGCCAAGTAATGCCAATTGGATTCCTGGTCAGAGATGCTCTCAAAAACCCTAGAGATCAAACAAGGGTGGTCTTCCAACATATCTGCAAATCTCAGACCAACTGATAAAACCTAATTCCATTCGAGAACAGCTTCAGATCCCTTTTTCCCCTTTCCAGACATGATTCACTGGACTGAAAAAGAAAAAGGAACCCCACCCCAACAACTAAAGATCCAATTTTTATACTTCAGACATCAGAAAAGAGGGGGAAAAAAGGAGTTTTGGATGGCGAAAAATCAACCGATGAATCTCACGATGGGTAAAAATGGAAGGGAGGGGGACGGGGAGACATCTGAAGTAAGAACTCGTACCGAAAATTTAGCCACAGAACAAAAATCTCAGCTGGAAAGAAACGGCGTTTTCTCACAAGCTCGCATCTTCTCCCTCGGAATCGGCCCCTGGGATCACAAACAGAAGAAAACATTCGGATTCAGCACAAAAGGGCGGAAACAGATGGAGATCTCGAAGAGGAGAAGACAGAGATGGGCATGCTTACGATCGGTGTGATACCGCCGGCGAAGAGAGCGGATGAGTAGGAGGAAACGAGGTCGACTTAGGCACTAAACCACCATCGCCATTATTCTAGCAAGCAATCCGCCTTCGTCACCAGCTCCCTTCGTCTTCGCTACCCCTTTTTATCTCTCAAATTTTGGGTGAAAATGAAACTTTAAAGAAAACAATCAGACCCCTTATTTTATCTAAAATTACTTAACAAAACTTCTTTTCGTAATTTTTTTTTTTTTAAATACTCCGACTAAATCTTCTTCCTTATTTACTTCGTTTACCAATCCACATCTACCCTCACCCTCACCCTCACCCTCACCCCATTGTCAGGTATTTAGATCCTTATGATATGTTTGGGAGTATATAGGGAAAGGGTAAATAAAGAGAAAATAATTTTTAACCTTATTTGAGAAGAAAGTGAAGAAACGAGGGAAAAAGAACTTTTACCCTCAAATGACCTACTTTTTTACATTTTGATTTAGAGTGTAAGAAACTTACCCTCTCTTTCCTTTTCTTTTTTTTTTATTTCCCTTTCTAGTAATGAACTTTCACTCACCTAATCCAATCATAGACTTACATATCCAACTTAACTATGGAGGTGGATGACATTGCTATTTTATCATCATCATCATCATTGTTCCGGCAAAAGTCTACGAGGACGACCGGAGTCAAAGAAGCAACCGAATAGAATGACGAGGAGGAAGATGCTCTCAATCTGCGAGGTTAACACGAGCGTTAAAGGGCAACCAGCTAAAAGAATTTCGGCGGAAACCCCTCCGAGGCTCAAGTCAGAAAAAGTAGATTAAGTTGCATGAGAGAAAGAGAACCTACAAGAAGCTTTACCTAGGGTTTTCTGTCCTTTTTATAGATGAGTGTCTTCGTGCATTGATGATCGTGTGCTAGCACCCGTTCCTTCATTTATGAACGTGCCTTTTCGGGAGAATATTCACTATCGTCATTTCCTGATTTTCCGTCCGCTAATCATGATGAAATAATTCATAATAAATGTTCTCCTTAATGATAGGATCTTTCCCTCCTTTTTAGTATTAATTCTCGTCGAAATTTCCTAGGGAAGATATCTTTTATGGACTTTTTTTGATATGGTCCATAGTTACGACCGAGAGGTTCACAACTACTGTTTATCCGAGGTATTCTCGGATACCATATGCTCGAGGTGGCCTCGGGACTCTATATGCCCGAGGTGGTCTCGGGACTTTGTATGCTCGAGGTGGTCTCGGGACTTTGTATGCCCGCGGTGGTCTCGGAACCCTGTATGTTCGAGGTAGCCTGGAGACTTTGTATACCCGAGGTGGCTTCGGGACTTTATATGCCCGAGGTGGCATCGGGACTTTGTATGCTCGAGGTGATCTCGGACTTTACCTTATTAGAAATTTTTTTAGATACTCCTTACTTCTTAACATCCGGATTGCTTCATCATCATCATCATTCTCCCATCTAATATAGTATCCTCATGACTTCAATTTTGGCTTGCGCTCTGGAATGAAAGGAGGTTATTTTCAATTACTGTAAAACGATTTTGTGGACAAGTAATGAAATGAGAATTCAAGAGGGGGACTAAAGACATCATCAATCTAGCAATTTATTGGTTCACTTTCAAGGTTTTGAATCACTAAAATTTAAGAGGGAGAGGAGGGTTCAAGGGATTGGCAACTTAGCCATCAAAAGGTCCATTTTCGAATTGGAGGTTGGTTTCAAATCGCCGAACGGATCCCTTGATCTTGACGGCGAGGGTGAAGGGACTCAAGGTATTGTACGACGGACAATCGAAAAGTCCATTTCAAAGTGAAGGTTAATTTTGAACCATTGAATGAGTTCACTCCTTTACTTGAAAATTATCTTTATCAACCAATATGGACAATTCATGAGAATTCAGGAGGGAAATCAAGACATCATTGAACTATTGAACTTGAAATCGAAAAGGTCCATTTTGAACTAGAGATTGACTTCGAATCATTGAATAGGTTCATGAGAGACGGATCTTAAGCAGGGTTGTCCTGAGCTCTAGCCCTGTCTAAAAAATAAAATTATTATTCACACTCAAACCCCAATCCAACTCTAATTTATGATATTTCTCTATGAGTGCTCAAAAATGATTTGAGTATCCAATATGAAGAAATAGGAGATGTTTGGTTAATGATAGTGTCATTAAATCTGTAATGTAATAAATATGGTATTGTAATGTAATATAATTAATATTTTATTACTATGTGTGGTAATAGAGTCGTATGCTATGTATGTAATATTTAATTATAAGGGTGATCCATATTCTTTTATTTGATATCTATTATTTTTATAAAGAATGCAATTCGTATAATTATAAAATGATAAAAATATCCTGCGATAGCAGTGGGCAACGGCCGACGGCTACGGCCGGGTGATGTCGAGGGCGGCGACAACAATCGATTGATGCAAGAAATAGATTAGGGGTATATTTGACATTTAAATTTTAGTTAAAATTAAGCTTAGAATATAATCCAGATTATAAAATTTTATTTTCATTTGAAATCCATATTATATTATATTATATTACAACTTTAAAATGTACCAAATAAAATAATTAGTATTGTAATATAATATTGATTAATTATCTTTCACCAAACGTAACCGTAGCCTAATTAGAATTAAAAAAAAATGGAGTATTATTTATTTTATTTTTTTATTTATAAATGACGCTGGATTAATTATCCATAATGACATGCAATGATTTTCCAACAACTATCACATCAGAATTAAAATTATAAGAATTATGATGTAACCTTTAGAATTATATAATTGTCAAGGGGCCGGTTGGTTGAAACAAAATAATTGGATTAGTTGTTGTTGCTTTCACGACTCTATTTTATTTTAATCTATTTAAATAATAATAATAATAAAATTTTTTTCATTCCTAATAATGTCAATTATATGATCGATGGGAAAAGCATTGGAGAATTAAACTTTGCATGCAAACGAATCAACTTGTTCATTTGCATACAATTACAAAATTAAAGAAAATCTACTTGCTCCACTTTATTTTATTTATTTATTTTTATTTTAGGACAAAAAAAATCAAAGGGCCTCTTAAATTTTACAAATCCTTAAACGACGTCCTTGTTCTATAATATATAGAAATTATCAATTAGCTGTTACAATGTGTAAAGTTAATGGGTAATTGCTGCCATGTGTTTAGTGTGAGATTATGATTTGTGATTTAGAGTTTAGGGGCTATAAACACTATTATATTAAAATATTATTTATTAACTTTGTCAAAATTATTTAAACTTCATCCAAATCTATATATGTAGTTGTTACAATCATAAATACTAAATTATAAATCCTAAACTTAATTTAAACATATTATAGTAGCTACTCAGTAACTTCTATACCGTATAAATTCTAAATGGGGTGTATTCAATCAAGAGATTTAACGATTTTCATTGATTATAGAGTTGATAGATTTTTATTGACATTTATAGAATTGCACAGAGTTTGTGAAAAAAATTCTATGGAATTTTATAAATTTTTTTTGCATGACTTTTACAGACATTTGTAAACTTTTTTATAAAAATTTATGGATTTCTTAATTTAATAATATCTAATTATTTTCTAACACTTCCGTCAAATATGTTCATCAAAAAGAAAAAGATTATTCTTATATATATATATATATATACATATAAATATTTTTTTTTAAATTGTAAAAAATATTTGAAAAAAAAATATACGGAGAAAAGCCTCGGCGGCATAGTCTAGGAGACCGACGCAAACATATTGGCAAATCAAGATAGAGAATGCTTGGTTGGTGATGGGGATTCCCAAAGTGCGCATTTGATCCATTGAGAATAAACGACAAAGCATCGAAAATGGCAGGAAGAGCACAAATCAAGGAGGGGAATCAGTACCTCACCACTGGTCTCTCCGAAGATAAAAAAAGAAGCAGCAGCAAAAACAGAGGAAGCAATGACGAAGGTTGAAGAAGCAAGGGTTGTTGCTGTCTCAAGACGAAGGAAGCAGGGGAAGATAAAATAGAGGCGACGGCGGTCGAAAGATAAAGACGTGTAAAATTAAAAGTTAATAGAAATCTCTAGTATTAATAGATGATTTTTTTTTTTAAGGTTTACCAAGGCTTTAAATGATATAAATTTTAAAATTTAAAGAATCCATGAAAATCTATTGAAAGTTTAGATACCAAAAGATTTTCATGGAGTTTTAAAAAGTCGAGTTTCAATACCACATGACTTTTTAAAACTCTACAAAAATCTAATTTGGATACCACTAAATTTCTATGGAGTTTAGAAAAGTCTAGATCGAATACACCTAGACTTTTAAAATCCACATAAGTCATTAAAAGTAATAAAAAAAATTCCAAGATTGAATACACCCCTTTAAATGTCTTTGTGTCTTCCATGTTGTCCGAGAAAGTAAAGATTTTGGAAGTAAAATGAGGTTGAAGTTAAATTTTTCTTTGCCCAATTTCTACTCCTAGAAATTCTATATGTTTAGTGACTAGTTTCATCTTTTTTAGGATACTATAAAGCCATGTTTTTAAAATAGGTTAAAGATCATATGAAGATGAACGTAATGTTTATATTTTATTTTTGAGAAAACTAAGATGCCATCAATATATATATACATGTGAATAAAGAGACATTGCTATATATATCATCCATTTTTCTTTGAAAGATTTAAGATGCTACTTCAAGTCTAAATAGTATAACTAACCATTTAAAGTGTCCTTTTGGACACAAGAAGGTCATCTTTTGTAGTTTAAAACCATCCCGGACTGTCCATATCTTTTGTTTAGATCTTTTATTTACTATAAAAGTCGGACTTCTATGCTTAGAAGTAGATCTTTCAATTGCTTTGAGAGCTAGTAATTGTTTTATGGTAATGTCTGAGTTTATTATTGCTAATGTATAGTAGATCTTATCTCTTTCTCAATATTTGATAGTATTTGGACCTATATAACATGAACCTTCTGATATTCTAACACCTTTAGTCAATTGAGCATACCATCTCTGTGCTTCTCAGACTTTGGGAGCTTCTATCGTATATAAAGTATGAGGCATATCCTTTGGTACTTTGATCTTCTGACAGCGGTATGCTATGTGCCAACAAGGGTAGGTAAGGCTGATGGGACGGGGAAGCTTTAAATGTCCTTGCCAATCAGTTTGATTATCCGCGTTGTCTTATCAGCCTCGACCGGACCACCTGTTTAGTCGGTTTCCATAGCTCCCTCACTGATGGTTTCTCTGCCCGGATGTGTTGTCTGGTTAGCCCAATTTGGGAGGCTAAGGGTGACTTCAAGTTCCAAGCCAGTTGACTCATGACCACATCTAGCTTCTTGTTCGAGTTCCAGAGGTAGGTCAAAAGATAGGTCACATTATTCGGTGCTAGCCCTTATCGCCACGTCCGCGACTCTGACTTTGACCCTACTTTGAGGACTTTACCTTATCCACTACATCAACATACAAACTAACTTATCTAGTTACAAGTTTACATGAGGAAATTATAAGGACATTAGAACATATACTTATAGAAAGAATAAGAAATACCGCTTAGAAACAACTTGCGCTCTTGCACTTACAACTTGCACACTTGGATGCCTTTAGCATTGGAGAAGAGTGATATTTATAGAGGAGAGAGAGACTTTACTTCAGGGTGAAGAAAGGATGAGGTGTTTGCTCTGCGATGAGTTGGGGGGAGGGGGGAGATTGAGGTGTCAGGGCAGTGGAGAATAAAGCTGCTCTCATCAAGTAAGTTTTCGGTGGAGAATTATATGTTAGAGATCGAATGACTGGTTTTCTTCCTACTAGGGTTAGTGCGCAAGCGGAAAACAAAAATTTTAACACAAAGAGAGAACAATCGCTAACAAAGTTATTTACGTGGTTCAGAGATTGCTTGCTCCTACTCCACGGCTTGTCCTTGAGGTGGAAGAATGCTCAATCCATCGGTGGATTAGTCCTCGGCAATCTTCGGCTAACTCTTGCTTCTCACAACGGTCAATTCGTGATCGTCGACTGGTGTTATTGCCAGTTGACTGGTCTTCAACACATAATCTCATAGAACATTCTGTGAGTTTTTGAATTCATGATCAGTCGATTGATACTTTACATTCACTCCACTCATCCTCTCCGGAGTCATCCTTTAAATCCCTCTTCCTTGGCCTTCGTCCCTCAGATGCACTTGAGCCCTCAACTCATCTCCA
>JBAMIB010088067.1:8798-26481 GCA_037177415.1 Kaempferia rotunda
GACAGACATCATAGCTGTTCAGGATGAGGATGTTCAGCGGAAAGGTCTCTCATTGCTTTTCTCCTTGACTTACAGACTGCTAATCTTGTCCTACCAAGATGGCACTACATTGATGGGACGCTTGGATGCTAATGCAACTAGTTTAATAGACATATCGTATGTTCTTGAGAACGATCAAGATGGCAAACTTCGAACTGCTGGCCTCCATCACTGGAAAGAACTAATTTCTGGCAGTGGACTTTTCATTTGCCTGTCAACTCACAAGTCTAATGCTGCAACACTAGTGTCCTTGGGTCCTAGTGAAATGATTGCGCAGAACCTAAAATTTGGTTCTGGCTTATCTTTGCCTTTGGTTGGTGTTGCTGCATATAAGCCTTTATCAAAGGACAAAACTCATTGTCTTGTATTACAAGATGATGGCAGCCTTCAAATTTACTCTCATTTGCCAACAGGAGTTGATACTGCAGGCAATGTAAGTGCTGAACAAACTAAAAAGCTGGGTTCTAGTATACTCAACAACAAAGCTTATGCTGGTATGAACCCAGAGTTTCCTCTTGATTTTTTTGAGAAGACAATGTGCATCACTGGAGATGTTAAATTCAGCAGTGATGTAATTAAAAATGGCGATTCTGAAGGTATTAGGCAAAGATTGGCATCAGATGATGGGTTTTTGGAGGGCCCAAGTTCTTCAGGATTTAAGGTATGATAACGTCGAATATGTCAATTCTACCCAACACGTATATTATATAGTACATGCTGAAATTCCACAATGGTTTATCAATTTTGTCATCGACCTTTTCTACTGTAGTATTGATTGAGTTACTTGGTTTCCAGGTGACAGTATCAAATTCAAACTCTGACATTGTTATGGTGGGCTGCCGAATTCAAGTTGGAAATACATCAGCAAGTCACATTCCATCTGAAGTTACCATTTTCCAGCGAGTAATAAAGCTGGATGAGGGCATGCGATCATGGTATGACATTCCTTTCACAGTTGCTGAATCCCTTCTAGCCGATGAAGAGTTCATTATCTCTGTGGGCCGAACTTTTGATGGTTCAACCATGCCTAGAGTAGATTCTCTAGAAGTGTATGGGCGTTCTAAGGATGAATTTGGATGGAAAGAGAAAATGGATGCTGTGCTGGATATGGAAGCCCATGTTCTTGGTGGTGGTTCTGGTGCTTCGGGGACTGGAAAGAAACGTCTAACTACACAATCTTCTGCTATTCAAGAACAAGTTTTGGCTGATGCCATCAAACTCCTTTCAAGGATTTATTCTCTTATCAGGTTGCAAAATACTGAAATTGAGGATGTGAATGTACAGCTTAATAAGCTCAAGTGCAGGTCTTTACTGGAAACTGTATTTCAGAATGACAGGGAGCCATTGCTGCAATCTGCAGCATGTCGAGTTCTTCAGGCTGTGTTTCCGAAAAGGGAAATTTACTATCAGGTCCATCATATTTTTTTAATACAGATGTTTATCCTATTCTTTTTTTTATCATTCTTCTCTTGACAGAGTGAAATTAGATATCAGTTTTCCTATAGTGTAAAATTAGATTGTGTACCTTACATCATGGTTTTCTCAGGTGAAAGACACTATGCGTCTCCTAGGAGTTGTAAATTCTTTCCCTATGCTTATTTCCAGAGTAGGGATAGGAGGTCCTGCAGCTGTATGGGTCATTAAAGAGTTTACTTCCCAGATGCATGCAGTGTCAAAAGTTGCATTACATCGAAGATTCAACTTGGCACTGTTTCTTGAAACTCATGGTATGTTCATTGTCCATTTACTGTATGCAATTAGAGATTTATATAACTTCCATTTGAAAGAAACATTATCTTCATCAACTTTTTTTTTTATATGTGGTAACTTTTTTGGTGGAATTCATTCATTAGTTTTTCCATTATCTTACAAGGAATAATTATGTTGAACTCAAGATTCAGTTGACATAAAAGCCTATAGGCATGTGAATGCATACTGGAGTTCATTTATTTCATGATTTTTAATTCCATTTGTCTGTTCTAAATTTGTTGTTGGGAGTTTCTTCAGTCGTTTCAATTTATTTAAATAGGTCCAGATGTAATTGATGGATTGATTCAAGTTCTCTGGGCAATTCTGGACTGGGAACGACCAGAAACACAGACAATAAACAGCATCATAATGCCTACAGTGGAACTTATATATAGTTATGCTGAATGCCTGGCTTTGCATGGAAATCAAACTCGGTCTGTTGCACCTGCTGTTGCATTGCTTAAGAAACTTCTCTTTGCACCTTATGAAGCTGTCCAGACATCCAGCAGGTTCTATTTGAATTCAGAGACATCTTTTATCTAGAATTTTAAACTAATAATGTGAAGTTGACTATTTTTGTTGTTTTCTGATTTAGTTTGGCTATATCGTCTTGGTTGCTTCAAGTCCCTTTTCCAAAGCAGACAATTATACCTTCTGATGATCCTGCAGAAAGTCTTGTAACAACACAGGTTCCTTCTGTAAACACAAGAAGTGGAAATTCACAAGTTATGATTGAAGAAGATTCTACTATATCATCTGTACAGTATTGTTGTGATGGTTGTTCAACAGTTCCTATACTTAGACGTAGGTGGCATTGTAGTATTTGCCCAGATTTTGACTTGTGTGAAGCATGCTACGAAGTTCTTGATGCTGATCAGCTCCCTCCACCACATTCAAGAGATCATCCAATGTCAGCCATTCCAATTGATATTGATTCTATTGCTGGTGATGGTAATGAAATACCTTTCTCCATGGATGAGTTGAGTGATGCAAGCTTAGCACCATTGTCTACAGAGATAAGCATGCAAAAATCATCATCTCCAATTCATGTCTTGGATACAAATGAAAGTGGAGACTTCACGATTACCTTATCTGATCAAACAATAGTTTCTATTTCTGCTTCACAACGTGCTTTGAATTCTCTGCTGCTTCGTCATTTGATAGAAGAGCTCAATGGCTGGATGGAGACAACATCTGGTTTTCGAGCGATTCCTGTTATGCAGCTCTTCTATAGATTATCATCGGCAGTTGGTGGGCCCTTTATGGATAGCTCCAAACCTGAAAATTTAGACTTAGAAAAATTTGTCAAATGGTTACTTGAGGAGATTAATCTCAATAAACCTTTCCCAGCAAAAGCACGAACAGCATTTGGCGAGGTTGCAATTCTTGTCTTCATGTTCTTCACTTTAATGCTTCGGAATTGGCATCAGCCTGGCAGTGACAGTTCTCAGTCAAAACCAAGTGCCAGTGCAGATTTACAAGATAAAAATTTTGTTACGATCCCTTTATCAGTTTCAACTGCCTCAGCCTCTAATGATGATCCAGAAAGGACTGAATTTGCTTCTCAGCTTATTCGAGCTTGTTCATTTATTCGCCAACAATCTTTTCTGAATTATTTAATGGATATTTTGCTGCAGCTTGTCAATGTTTTCAAGTCTTCGTCAGTAAATCTTGAAAGTGATCTCTCTGCTAATTCTGGTTGTGGTTCTCTTTTGATTGTGCGGAGAGAGCTACCAGCTGGAAATTTCATTCCTTTCTTTCCAGATTCCTATGCCAAGTCTCACAGCACTGATATGTTCTCAGACTATCATAAGCTGTTGCTTGAGAATACTTTCCGTTTAGTGTATAGTTTAGTGCGTCCAGAAAAGCAAGAGAAATCTGTCGAAAAGGATAAGACATACAAAACAAATGTTAACAAAGACTTGAAGCTTGATGGTTTTCAGGATGTTCTCTGTAATTATATCAGTAACCCACATACAACTTTCGTGCGAAGGTATGCTAGGAGGTTATTCCTTCATTTATGTGGTAGCAAAACTCAATATTACAGTATCAGAGATTATTGGCAATTCTCAAATGAAGTTAAGAGGCTACACAAATTGATCAGTAAATCTGGAGGGTTTGAAAAACCTGTGCCTTATGAGAAGAATGTCAAGCTTGTCAAGTGCTTGTCTACAATGTCTGAAGTAGCCACAGCAAGACCCAGGAATTGGCAGAAATACTGCTCAAAACACATTGAACTTCTGCCCTTTCTGATGAATGGAATTTTTAACTTTGGTGAAGAATCTGTTGTCCAAACACTCAAGCTTTTGAATTTGGCCTTCTACACTGGAAAGGATTTGAGCCATGGTGCACAGAGAACTGGTGATGCAGTAGCTTCTACTAGATTGCAAACTTCAGATTCAAAAAAGAAGAAAAAAGGTGAGGATACAACTGAAAATTCTTCTGAAAAAGGTTGCCTGGACATGGAACAAGCTGTCGAAATCTTCAGCGTCACAGATGGTCATATTCTGAGAAAATTTATTGATTCTTTTCTATTGGAATGGAATTCATCAAATGTTCGTCATGAGGCTAAGAATGTATTGTATGGCCTCTGGCACCATGGTAAGCAATCATTAAAGGAGAGTTTGTTAACTGCACTTTTGGAGAAGTTGAAACATTTGCCTACTTATGGGCAAAGCATATTGGAGTACACTGAGCTAATGACATGGCTCCTGGGAAGAGTGCCTGATTGCAGTGTGAAGCTATATGATACAGAGCTCATCAATCGATGCCTGACATCTGATGTCATAACCTGTATATTTGAGACACTGCATTCACAAAATGAGCTCCTGGCAAATCATCCAAATTCCCGCATCTATAGCACTCTAAGTAGCATGGTAGAATTTGATGGTTATTATCTTGAGAGTGAGCCATGCGTAACCTGTAGCTGTCCAGAGGTTCCATACAGCAGGATGAAACTGGAAAGCTTGAAATCTGAGTCAAAATTCACTGACAACCGCATCATAGTGAAATGCTCTGGAAGCTTTACTATTCAGTCTATTACAATGAATGTGCATGATGCTCGTAAGTCAAAGTCGGTAAAAGTTTTGAACTTGTACTACAATAATCGGCCTGTGACTGACTTGTCAGAACTTAAAAACAATTGGTCTCTTTGGAAGCGTGCAAAAAGCTGCCATCTTTCCTTTAACCAGACAGAGCTAAAAGTCGAATTTCCAATTCCAATTACTGCTTGCAATTTCATGATTGAGTTGGATTCGTTTTATGAAAACCTCCAAGCTTCTTCCCTTGAGTCATTGCAGTGCCCTAGATGTAGCAGATCTGTAACTGATAAGCATGGAAACTGTAGCAATTGTCATGAAAATGCATACCAATGCAGACAATGCCGGAATATTAATTATGAAAATTTGGATTCTTTTCTCTGCAACGAGTGTGGATACAGTAAATATGGGCGTTTTGAGTTTAATTTCATGGCAAAACCTAGCTTTTTGTTTGACAATATTGAAAATGACGAGGATATGAGAAAAGGATTGGCAGCTATTGAGTCAGAATCAGAAAATGCCCACCGGCGATACCAGCAACTATTAGGGTTCAAGAAACCTCTGCTCAAATTGGTATCGAGCATAGGTGAAAATGAAATTGATTCACAGCAGAAGGATAGTGTTCAACAAATGATGGTGTCCTTACCAGGGCCATCGTGCAAAGTAAGCAGGAAAATTGCTCTTCTGGGTGTATTATATGGCGAGAAATGCAAAGCAGCCTTTGATTCTGTCAGTAAAAGTGTCCAGACTTTGCAAGGGCTCAAACGTGTGGTGGTGACATATCTTCAACAGAAAAATTCTGGTGATGCCAGGGACTCCTTAAGATTCACAGTTCCAAGATCATCCAACAGTTGCTATGGTTGTGCTATCACATTTGTCGCTCAGTGTTTGGAGTTTTTGCAAGTGCTTTCAAAACATGCAAAATGCAAAAAACAACTTGTTGCTGCTGGTATCTTATCAGAGTTATTTGAAAATAACATTCATCAGGGTCCTAAAACTGCTCGGGTACAGGCTAGGGCTGTTCTCTGTGCTTTAACTGAAGGTGATGCAGATGCTATGGCTGAATTGAACGCTTTAATAAAGAACAAAGTGATTTATTGCCTTGAACACCACCGTTCCATTGATGTTTCACTAGCCACACGTGAGGAGCTATTACTTCTCACTGAGACATGTGGTCTGGTAGATGAATACTGGGAAGCAAGGTTACGTGTTGTTTTCCAGCTTCTATTTGCCTCAATTAAGCTGGGGGCTAAACACCCTGCCATTTCTGAGCATATAATCCTTCCTTGTTTGAGGATAATCTCGCAGGCATGTACTCCTCCCAGGTTAGATGCTGCAGATAAAGAACAAGGGGTGGGAAAGACTACTATTTTACTGCCAAAGAATGACCATAAGCCCTCTATATCTCCAAACAGCCTCCCTCCCACTGCTAAATCAGAGGAGGTCATGGAAAAACACTGGGAAGGTGAACGAAAAGGTCAGTTTATACCATTGTTGAACTATTCAGAATGGGAGAAGGGTGCGTCATATCTTGACTTTGTCAGGAGGCAGTACAAAATACCTCAGCCTATTAAAAATATTGGACAAAGGACCCGGCAAGACATACAAAAAAATGATTATCTGGCCCTCAAATATGCACTTAAATGGAAACGACGTGCTTGTAGAGCAGCTAAAAATGGCGTCCCATCTTTTACCCTTGGTTCATGGGTATCAGAGTTGATTCTAAGTGCCTGTTCACAGTCTATTAGATCTGAAGTATGCAACCTTATAAGTGTGCTCTGCCAACAGAGTTCTTCTAGACGTTTCCAATTATTAAACTTACTCATGTCCTTACTACCCGCTACTTTACCTGTTGGTGATAGCGCTGCAGAATTTTTTGAACTCTTCTTCAAAATGATTGATTCTGAGACTGCACGCCTCTATCTAACTGTAAAAGGATGCCTAAATACTATATGCAGCTTAATAACTTGTGAAGTCCACAATATCGAGTCTCAGGAAAGGAGCTTAAGCATTGATGTGTCACAGGGTTTCGCACTCCATAAGCTGGTTGAGCTGCTTACCAAATTTGTTGAGGTTCCTAATATACGAGTAAGGTAAATGTGATCCTTTTTTTATTATTATTATTATTTATCAAGTTAACTAAATTTTCCATGGTTTTGGCTTTAAATTCTTGGTGTTGATGACAGGTTTATGCAACATGACTTGTTATCTGAGATGCTGGAGGCACTTTTTGTCATACGAGGTCTGATAGTGCAGAAGACAAAGCTAATAAGTGACTGTAACCGACTATTGAAAGAGCTACTAGATGGTCTTCTGGTAGAAAGCACTGAGAACAAATGGAAATTCATACGAGCTTGTATATCAGGGCTCCAGAGTCATAGAAAGGAGAGCAAGCATAGAACTACTTTGGTAATTAACTACCTCCTATCTGTACCTATACTGTTTGTTCATTTTCTGTTTATTTATTTATTTATTTTATTGAAGAGAGCATTACTCTGGCTCTTGAACCTACTAATGGTCTAGCGATGGTTATGAATACATCCTATAACTATTAATATATCAGTATATTGAAGAGAGTATTATATGTGTTTCTATATATTCTTTAACAGTACTGCTAAAATGCAGGGCTATGTTATATACTATAACTACCATCTTAATATCCAAAACTAATATGGGTTTAGAATATTGTATTATTCTTTGGATAATCAATTACTATGCTATCACATGGGTCCAAGTCGGTATGAGACTGAGATTTAAAGTTTAGACCATACTTTGGATTTTAAAGGAGATGCTTGATTTGGCTTCGAAGTTAACTCTGTGATATGATAGACACTGTGACAATCAATAATGAAAGGCAATCCATATGCATAAAAAATCTTATTGATGCTAATTTCCTAATCTTGTATTATGATTCCATATTATTATCTGATATAGGAATTTTTGTTGCCATGGTGAATTTCTTTGTGCAGTTTATATTGGAGCAACTTTGCAATATGATATGTCCATCAAAGCCTGAGCCTGTGTATCTTCTAATTCTTAACAAAGCTCACACTCAAGAAGAGTTTATCAGGGGATCTATGACTAAGAATCCTTATTCCAGTACTGAAATTGGTCCACTCATGCGAGACGTGAAAAATAAAATTTGTCATCAGCTGGACTTGATAGGTTTATTGGAAGATGATTATGGAATGGAATTATTAGTTGCTGGCAATATAATTTCTCTTGATTTAAGCATCTCTCAAGTGTATGAGCAGGTGTGGAAGAAGTACTACAACCAAACACAACACTCATTATCGAGTGCAGCTGTACCATCTTCTGCCGGACTATCATCAACAAAAGATTGTCCTCCTATGACTGTGACATACAGACTCCAGGTTGGTTACGAGCCAATGACATCTAATCTGGATATGCTTCTTTATTAGTTGATGACATTTAGTGTAAATCATGCTTATTTGCAGGGATTGGATGGTGAAGCTACTGAGCCAATGATCAAAGAGTTGGAAGAGGAAAGGGAGGAATCACTAGATCCTGAAGTTGAGTTTGCGATAGCAGGAGCTGTCAAGGAATGTGGAGGTCTTGAGATTATTTTAGGCATGATTCAGGTATCATTTTCATTGTGTTGCTACCATCTTTGATAGTGTTCATACCTAGGCAGTCAGATTGAAATTCAAATGCATTATTGATCTTATTACTTAACTATATTCACTGATATGTCAAAAAGAGACAGTGATGTGATTACTGCTTTGTTACTTTATAATTTTGTTTTATGTGCCACTATGTGAACTGTTAATTAATTCTTTGTCAGTCAACAATTATAGTTGCTCTGGTCTTGGTTGTCTAATCTTGTTGCTTTTTCATTAGATTTGGTACATGCATTTTGTTCCTGTTTAACTTCATTTTGGAATTTATTTTGCAGCACATGCGTGATGAGGAGCTGAAATCAGACCAAGAAGGGTTGGGTTTGACACTCAACCTTCTCATGCACTGCTGTAAGATAAGAGAAAATAGACGAGCTCTATTAAAATTAGGGGCTCTAGGTTTGCTGCTTGAAACAGCAAGACGCGCATTCTCTGTGGATGCCTTCGAACCAGCTGAAGGCATCCTTTTGATTGTAGAAAGCCTGACAATGGAAGCTAATGAGAGCGACATTGGTATCACTCAAAGTGTGTTCACTGTTACCAATGAGGAAAGTGGTGCTGGAGAGCAAGCAAAGAAAATAGTTCTCATGTTTCTGGAAAGATTATGTCCTCCCTTGGGCACCAAGAAGTCAACGAAGCAGCAGAGGAATGATGAGATGGTGGCCAGGATCTTGCCATATTTGACTTATGGGGAACCCGCAGCTATGGAAGCTCTAATCCAACATTTTGACCCTTACTTGCGAAACTGGAGTGATTATGATAACTTGCACAAGCAACATCAGGATAATCCAAAGGATGAGAGCTTGGGTCATCAAGTTGCTAAGCAGAAATTTGCTTTAGAAAATTTTGTGAGAGTATCGGAGTCGCTCAAGTCAAGTTCCTGCGGCGAGAGGTTGAAAGACATTATACTTGAGAAAGGAATTATTAGCCTTGCAGTTGAGCACCTAAGAGAGAACTTTCCTATTACGGGCCAGGCTGGGTTCAAGTCAAGAGCAGAATGGACGTCTAATTTGAAATGGACGTCTAATTTGAAATTGCCATCAGTTCCATTGATTTTATCCATGCTCAGGGGACTGTCGAGGGGTCATTTTCCTACACAGAGATGCATTGATGATGAAGGAATTCTCCCACTACTACATGCTTTAGAAGGGGTTCCTGGAGAAAATGAAATAGGTGCAAGAGCTGAAAATTTATTGGACACACTGGCTGATAAGGAGAATAATGGTGATGGATTCTTGGGGGAGAAGATACACAAGTTAAGACATGCTTATAGGGACGAAATGCGTCGCCAAGCTCTGAAGAGAAGAGAGGAATTACTTCTGGTAAGTGATTCTTTTCCACTTCCTCAAGTATGTTCTGCTGTTGCCAAATTCCGTATCTTCAAGTCATTTCTTTTGTGTGTTTTTTTTTTTTTTTAAATCTTAGGGGTTGGGTATGCGGCAAGAGTTTGCCATTGATGGCGCTGAGCGCATTGTAGTTTCCCAGCCCGTGATTGAAGGTTTAGAAGACATAAAAGAAGAGGAGGATGGGCTGGCTTGCATGGTTTGCCGGGAGGGTTATTCACTTAGACCTAACGATATGCTTGGCGTATACTCGTACAGCAAAAGAGTAAACCTGGGTGCAACAGCTTCATCTAGTGCCCGTGGTGACTATGTATACACAACCGTTAGCCATTTCAATGTTATTCATTTTCAGTGCCATCAGGAGGCAAAACGGGCTGATGCTGCACTTAAAAATCCTAAGAAAGAATGGGAAGGTGCTACATTGAGAAACAATGAGACTTTATGTAACTGCATCTTCCCTCTGAGGGGGCCATCTGTTCCTGTGGCGCAGTATGTTCGATTCATAGATCAGTACTGGGACAACCTCAATGCCCTTGGACGCGCAGACGGTAGCCGACTACGGTTGCTTACCTATGACATTGTCCTGGTATGGAAGCAATGCCCTTAGTTTCCCATTCTTATCAGCTAAATTTTCTCAGTTGTCATTTGTTGATTGCCATATCTTGCAGATGTTGGCTCGTTTCGCAACTGGTGCTTCGTTCAGCACGGACTGCAAGGGTGGAGGCAAGGAAAGCAATTCTCACTTTCTTCCATTCATGATCCAAATGGCATCCTACCTACTTGACCTGGGAAGTCCCAGCCAACAGAGACGGACCATGGCCAAATCGGTTGCTGCATATTTGTCAAATGCATCATCTTCTTCCTCAGAATCATCAAGAACATCCCCACCTCTTCCTGGATCTCGTTCCTCCCCCAGCTCATCTGATGAGACTGTACAGTTCATGATGGTTAACTCCCTCCTCTCAGAGTCATACGAGGAATGGCTGCAGCATCGCCCTGCATTCTTACAGAGGGGAATCTACTCTGCTTACATGCAACACAAGTACGGTCGTTCGACCTTCAAATTATCTGATTCAGCTTCCAGGGCCAAGCAGTCCGACGAAGGCTCTTCAACAGACTTGACAGACAACACTAAGCTATTCTCCATAGTCCAGCCGATGCTCATTTATGCCGGTCTGATTGAGCAGCTGCAGCAGTTCTTCAAGCTCAACAAGCGAAAAAGTCCTGCGGCGGCATCCAGTGAGTCCACTGGGGGCGAAGACAAGAATACAAGCGGCTTGGAGAAGTGGGAGATCACAATGAAGGAGCGGCTGGTGAACATCAAAGAAATGTCGAGATTCTCCGAAGAGCTGCTTTCCTGGCTGGAGGACATGACCACTGCCACTGATCTACAGGAAGCTTTCGACATTATGGGAGCGCTTGCAGATGCCCTATCGGGGGATGCCTCCCGGTGTGAGGACTTTGTCCGAGCTGCAATACTTTCTGGCAAGAGCTGAAAGTTGCCAAATCTGGAGAGGTTGTATCCTTTTAGAAACTGGCTGTCGATTATTAGTCTAGAGTGCTATGCAACTGCATCAATGTGCTAAAAATGGGCGGGTGCTAATTTTTGTCGCTTAGAATCTATTGAAGGGTGATTTACCACCGTAAAAAAAAAATTTCTGCTAATATCCGTGTTCTTGAATTTTAGTGGAGAGTTAGCGATTGTTTCTACGTGTTAAAAAAAAAAAAAAATCCTCTTCCGATAGTTAATGTCAGTCAGTCATCTTTCAATCTTTCGATGCTGGTACGAAATATCTTTTCGCTCAGGGGAAAGATTGCCGCAGTTTTGCATTTTTTCAGACTAGTGACTTATCAAATAAGGACCAGTTTAAGGATTATTGGAGCATGGTGATGTTCCCTTATCGCCCCTCGAGAATGATCTCATTCTTTCTATAAGAGTAAATCACAGAAACACCTAATTAGATATATTATATATTTTTTTAAATTGATTTCAAAATTTATTGGAATAACCATCCATAGCATTGCATGCATGTGTGGGATTTTAAATCACATCTCTAATGTGTGAAGAAACACAATCATTACCTTAAGTTTTAGTCTCATTTTCTATGGATAAAATTTTCTTAATGGACGGTTGATTTAAGAAAGCTAGACTGATATGTCACTCGTTGTAAATGCTTCTCGATTTATGTTGATGATTGATAGAAAAGTTCAATGAGGCGGATCAATCACCTGTAGAATTTATCGGTGTAAATTGAATAAAAAATATAGAAAATTAGAAAAAAAAAACACATACAATGTGAAATTAATTTGATGGATTCATGGAGTATCACCATTTGAAATTAAGTGGGGGTAAGGGCTGGTTTTCTAATGAATTTTTATTATGAAAGTCGGTTGCTGGATGAATTGTCAGAAGCACTTTCAAATTTATCGAATGAACGAATCTGGAAGAACACTCATACCTGAATTAACAATTAAAGAAAAAAAACACACGCGCACACATTTTGTCCGCTGTGACAACAAGACAGTTAGTATGTCCTCCTCATCGAGCAATGCCTGAGTTGTCTGATAAGATATGTGACACCAAACTGGCCATGGTGGTTAGATAGTCCACCCATCACCTTATAAATCATTTTGATGACCTAACCACCATCATCATAACCCTCAACCATTCAATAGAAGCAAAAAGTCGGATGCGATAATTTAGGCCATGTCGCGATAATCCTATCACAAATGAGCATTTCATTCATGTCGGATGTAGTCATCCCTAGTGAAACTTGAAGTATTCCTATAAAACCAAACGATAAGCTAAGGCAAAGTTAACTAGTATTAGGGTCCTTTGATGAGTTGATGAGCCAAAGTGGTAGTTGAATAACTAATGTTCTCGGCCATCTTCTCCGTTTACTAACCAAGTTAACAAGAAGCAAAAACATAGTTATCAGAAGCAAATACCACCTATCAAGGAGCATCGAGAAAAAACATAGTAAACCCGTATTTAGACACGCAAAAACCTAGTTACACCTCAAAAGTGCATCGAAAAAGATTTAACTCAAACTCAACATAAACTTAATTCGAAACATCGTAAAAACTAAACTATTCGGTTAAAGCTCGAAGCCCCACTCGAGGGGTGGGGGGGGACCAAACCCTACTATTACTTCATTTAGTTCATAAAAAGCACTGCTAGGGACCTTCAATTGTAAGAGAAGAAATAATTGCATGCACTCAAAACTGAGAACAGCAACTACTGATGGTCCAACTCAATTAACAACAAACCTATCACTTGTTCCTTAACCAAAAGACTGAGCAAAAGTCACCAATAACAGATATTAAAGAATCTTTTATGGAGGCAATGATGTTCATGGTGGTCCAAGGCCAACCACCAGCAGATCTTGGTCGGATCTCCTTCGCGAGCCCCCTTACGATTTAATAGTGAATACACACACACACGACTCGCCATGCTCCATTCCATCTGAAAGAATTATTGATGCTGAGGACCACTAGGTCATCTACATGTTCAAACAATTGCACTGGATAATAAATGGAAGAAGACTGGAGGAAGTCAGTGGTGGAACCTTGTAATATAAATATCTAGTTCTACCAATAATTGCCTTAACAATTGCACTAGGAAAATTCCTATATGAACAATAATAGGACTTAAACAATCAAATAAATAAATAATCTATAAGCCAAAGATCCATGTTCTACATAAATGTTGGATAATAAGCTGAAGATTAGTTGGTTGATCACTAGCTATATACACTTAGAATGAGATAGCATTTCTAAACCTTTATGCTAGGAAGGAAGTCAACATAAAGTAACAATGTAATGGATTATAATGCTTGTTTGTTTGTCTAAGATTAATAGGCATAGAACATCCCAACTTCGACATGCTCTCTCATGCCCATTCAAAGCACAAACTTCGCTTTGATGTGAATCATCATCATGAGTTAGAGGTACACGACTACCGCATCATGGTCATAACCATACTTGTCTGTATAGAAGCAATGGACACTAAACATCTTAGCTTCAACACATACTAGTTTTTGATAAGTTCTTCAATACAGATTAACTGAACCATAAAAAAGTGCAAAACTTTGTGTTCAATTCTAAGGTAGGGGGAAAAAAAGAAGCAAAATGCACTTTACACCATTTGTCATCAACTTCTGATATTTGTTATTGGTTAAACATCTGCTCCTAAGAGTTAATACAAAGAGTGGCAAACTTGATGTCGAAGGACATGGATTTTCTCTGCTAAAGTTCCCTTCACATGCATAAAGCTACTGCTAAATCATATAGCAAGAAGCAGGAGGTAAACTTCCCTCCTTAAATGTGTACATTGTAACATCGATACTACTGCAACGGTGATACCGAGTGATGAACTTGTATATATTACCTCTTCTCCAGATGATCAAACCCTACAAGCCATACAACAGTTCGCCAGATAATGGAATATATATGCACAGGGATTTTATTGAACTTGAGCATCTAGGTAACCGCTTGGGATGAAGCTAGGATGCGTAGGGATTGAGCGTCGCCGCACGAATAGTGATCGTTCTATATGACAAAGTCATCAGCTTTACTATCCATGTTCTGCGGATTGGAAGGATTGGCACCATATGCCATTTGTGTGATGAGCTCTTCATTCCAAGGGATGTGCATCTGTTGAACCTGAAAAGAAAGCGAACATTTAAATTGTATAAATCTGGCAAGGATAAACCTCAATAACCAAAGAAGCAGAGAAAATACACACAATTTCAGTATGTGAAGTCGGATTACAAAATATGCTTGACTGACATGGTTAACAACATGGTAGCACAGAAAACAAAAAACATATAGCACAAACTAACAATTTTATTTTGAAGTCATTCTTAAATTTGGTACAGTTCATTAATACTTATCCCTTATGGATAATTAGATTTATTATTTCCACATGGAAAGAAGTATAGGCTTGATGAGTTGGTATACCTGCAGTGGAGATTCTTTATACGTCGATTGTGTACTTATTGCTCTCCTAAATGTGTCTGAATGGCTAGCCATTGCAGAAATTCCAGTGTGCACCAAATTGGGCTGAGGTGGATATGCTTGCGGATATATCATCTCCGGTGAGAATACTGTTGCCGATGAGGAACCGCCGTGTGTCCGTAGAAGCTGCTTGTGTTAAAAGAAGTTTTAGAAATTCTACAAGTCGGCAAAATAATCACATGAAATGGAGCTATTGCTCACATTTTTAGCAAGAAGCCCTTCTATGCCGAAGTCTAGTTGTGGATTCACAGCTGCAAGCTTCATGGAGAGAAACTTAACAAAAGAAATAAGGAAACAAATTCAGTGACTCACATAAAGGAACACAAATGATAAGGTTTTGGTCCACTTCATCGAAAATACCATAATGCTCACCTCTACCTGCCTTTGGAGTGACTGAACATAGTTTATGATTTCATCCAGCATAACTGCCTTTCCGGTGACCTGCAGACCATTACAGTTTCATGACAAATTCAGAAACAAAGAATTCAAATTTCATGTTTTTCAATTCAAGTGCTTCTTCAACCTACCTTGCTACAACCCGGCACGAGTTCTTGAAGATACTTCATCCTTTCACTTATTTTTTCCCTCCTTACCTGCATCAATGCAACCAAACTATAAATATTTTTCACAGGTAAAGGAAAAGAGTGACTCGGTTAAGCTTCCAAGCAACTAGAACCTTACTCTTTCTGCAAGGCTGTGACTGTTAGTTGCTTGTCCACGTCGTGCTCTAACATGTACGTAGCCCTCCTTTGCTAATTCCGAGTTATCTTTCCCGTTCTTTTCAGTTTGTTTGGAATTTATCTGCTCTACTTTTTGTTTATTCTCAATGTTCTCCTTTGTGGTTTCTGAGGAAGATTGCCAGCCTCCTTGCACTGGATCCCTTTCAATATCCTAAAAAAAAAACAAGAAACTTTGAGAGTTAGGTGCCACAGGCCATTTGCTAACAAAGGAAAACAATGCGATTAATTTACCGGCACGGTTTTTCTCCTCTTATTCACTCCATGATCACTAGACGATGAATTTAAAGCTACATCAGTTGAACCAGTATTTCCTTCTAGGCCATCTTCAGGATAAATCACCACACGCGATTCACCATTGCCGATCTGAGAGTTTTGGTCTCCTTGGTTTTTCATTGTGCTTCCATTAAGCGATTCATGATCCACTTGCAGCAATTCATCCTTCTGAACCTGATCCCCAATGTCTTCATTGTTTGAAGGAGCCATTACTGGAGATGAACTGAAGAAGTTTATGCCGCTAAAATTACCACTACCAAAACATGAGAACCTTGCTGCCCTCTCAACAAAAGCTGAATCAACAGGGAAGTGAGGCAGGCTGGTGGGGAAAATTCTCGGTGCAGTCGATACTAACATCCCTCTAGGTGATATTGCTACTGGTTTTCCAACTGGTATGCTGTTGATAGAGCTCGTGCTTGTGAAATTGCTTTCTCCAAGGGCCATGTTTGGTGAACTAGTAGGGTGGTGGTTCCATTGACCAGGGCTAAATACCTCCATCATCGGAGTCGAAAGATACGATGATCGAGTTATCTGATTCATGAGGCCGCCTGCAAGAGAAGGGGCGTTTGGCGGCAGCGGCACCATGCTCATCGCAGGGGTGTTAAATTGCCATTCACTGCCATCATGATGGCCATTCAACACAAACTTGTTCTCATTCATGTCAATCGATGTCTCCAACCTTGGCAGTGGACCTTCAGACACGACTACAGTAAACGATTATCCTTCCTTTGTCCCAGAAACAAGAACAAGATCAGACCTTTATCTTCCACTTCAGATCTGTTGCAAGAAATTTTAAGAATCTCAGCTACAGAATTACACAATGGAGAAAAAGGGAGGAAAAATACACATCAAAATGGTGAAGCAGTACCCTTTCAATCTAGAAGAGGCGTCTATATAGATGAGAGGCGAGTTAAACTACATTGAAATGAACAATTAACAAAAGCAAAAAAAGAAGAAGAAAAAGAAGAACTAATAAATACAGAACCAGAGATTCTTCAGCGGCAATAGGACACAGCTTCAGATATCAGCAGCTTTTTTTATCATCACAAGTATGTGAAATCAACATGAAAGGAACCTTTTCTAGGAGCTATCACCAACCAATACTATGACCGAATCAAAGCTAAGAATGGCAGTAAATGAGCAGTCTACCTAGGTTCCCCCAATAGCAGAGAAAAAGCTCAAGAACTGAACAAAGACGACAAGGTGCGAGAAGAAATCAAGACCCCATAGAGGCGAAAAGACAACGCGATATCAGCGAGCAAGACGGGAACAGCAGCAGAACTCAAGCCATCGCATCAAAGATCGCACCTTTCCCCCCACTCGAGTGCCCCGACCCAGAATCCGGAAAGCGAAGATGCCCGCTCGAGATATTCCCCCACCTTTAATCTCCCCGCCTCCGTCAAAAACGCGACTTTTGCCCTAGAAAGCTTCCGGACAAATCGAGCTCGCTCCAATTTGGCCTTTTCCCCCCTCCGTGTCCTCTACTGCGCTCGCAGGCTAATATCGCGCCGAGGGAGGTACAGGTGCAACAGAGGAGCTGCCCGTGAGGGAGGAGGAGGAGATGGGGAGAGAGAGGAGAGATAATTGCCGCATTTATACCTTAACGCTGCCGCATCAGAGAGAAGGAGAGAGGTTGCATCATCATTGATTGACCACCGCCCAGTGCGATCTACGAGCGAAGGGGGGCAGAGGAAGAAGCACCATCGCCACCGTTCTCTTTATTCCAAGGAAGGAAATGCGTTGCCTTTTTATTACTTTCCTCCTCTTCCTCCTCGCTTACTTATTAGTTTATATGGTAACTTTCAAAATACTTCTCGAAATTTCACAGTTTTTAAAAATCCCCT